>JAIGNY010003560.1:432500-467500 GCA_020152595.1 Chiridota heheva
GCTATTAACATTTTACGTAACAGAATTTCGTGCTATGGAAAAAAAAAAAAAAATCACATATACGCAGTTAATGGCTCGCGAGCCCCATCACCCCTTCCCTAAAGTCGGCGAGCAAGAATTCTTCCAAAGAGTAAAATTTTAAATATAACATTAAATTCAAGAAATATATTAGATTTTAATTTATTTTGAACATCTAATAATGTTGCATGATACCTCCTTGGCCAGATATCCCTCTTTCCCTCTTGGGATTTCTGTGCATGCAGTGGCCGAGCAAGAATGTTGGTCTTGGGGCGAGAGAAGGGCAATTTTGTCTCATGGGGGCAAAACTTTATGAATTAGTGTCAGTTTACACATTTTTCTAGAGGGGGAGGCAAGTCGCGAAAAAGCGATAGGCTTCTGAGATAGATGACCCCCTCCATGCCCCCGTAGCGCCGCCACTGTGTGCATGTGAGTGGAAGAACACAATTGAGTTAATAGCGTTTTGAGCGAAATCTGAATAAAAAGGAAATTAAAAAAAGGGTACACACACATTTCCCTGCACGCCGGCAAATAGGAAATTCGGAAAAGAAAATAATTTCAAATATATGAAATCGTGTTTATGTTTGGCTCAAAATAGCTGATGACCGATCATCAGACAAGTCAGGATGAGAAAAAAGAAGACGATATATTACAACCTGGCAAACCGGAAACATCGAAAATTAGAAATCATTATTCGGAAAGTTTGAAGAAAAAAAACAAGAAAATAAAAACGGATAAGTAATATAATACTGTAAAGTTGCAATCTGAAACACTTGAATAATGATACATTTTCATTAGAATTTATTTCAATATTTTGATAACTTTAGAAAGGAATAGAATTTTCCAGACAGAGTCAAGGGTGAGTGATGGGCAAATGGAAGGGATGGGTGGGCTACCCCCGGTGACTCCCGCCCTGAGTGAGTATGTTAAGAAAGGCCATGCATGTTATGATTATAGTGGTATATCTGTCAAGGGTGATTGATGGGCAAATGGAAGGGATGGGTTGGCTACCCCAATGACCCCCGCCCTGAGTATGTTAAGAAAGACCATTGATCTTATGATTATAGTAGTATGTAATTAATGAAGAACATGTTGGCAATCGTGTCATTCTTATACATTACGAGAGAATAAGATAAAATAAAACAACATGGCGAAGAAAATATTTTATTCTTTTTTATCTTTGCGAATTTGAAATCATTATGCTGAGAAAAACAAATCAATTATTTTCTTCCCATGGACCGTAATTTCCGGAGACTTGGGGCAAATGACAGGGAGATTTGAAAATATACTTCACTTCGAAATATGCAATTGTATGGGGTAGATTTTGTAAATGAATACAATATAAATGATATGATAAATTACAACAATGATCAAATATTACATTTTCCTCATAATTTCCGGCCACGAATAGGTGCACCATTTAATTACAAAGATAAAGAGTGTATTTCTTTTTATGGCTTGTAACCCTAAGGTTTACCATATGGAAAAAAATATATATTACGAAAACATAATATCTAAAATGGATCGCAAGATTTCAAACACTGCGGTATTAACCTTCACGCATCAATCCTACCTAAAAATATAGCCTTTTATTTGTGATTTATATTCTTAAGTTATAACAGCCGAAATCTGTGTGTTTAACAATAATAGGAAATGAACTTAATTGCTAATAGCAAGGGGTCTCAAAAACGCTTCGGTGTGAATGCTCAATGAATAACGACGGATACAATTACGGGGCCACTCCTTTGTGTAACCCAGTTTTTTTTTTTTTTCTTTTTCTTTCAAGGAGCAGATTAATCTAGCACGACAAACTGACAAATGACGGAATAAAACTTTAGGTCCATATGTTCCAGAACGTCCTTTGTGTGATTCTACGGGGAAAATAAACGTCTCTTAGTTGGAATCTATCAAATACGCAATGAAAAAAAGAGAAAAGCTGAAAAATACGAAATCCATAGTTTTTTAAGTCGTCGAGTGACAATTTTGCTAAAGTCATACATTTGAAACTTGATTAAGAGAGTCAGAAATTCCCGACCGATTGTCCTAAGAATGGTGTTCATCTATATGCCTATTATATTACGACGGGCGCGGTAACTGAACAGCTGAAAGACGGAATGTTTCCTGCAAACTACATTCAGACATTCAGCTATATAGGTATATAGCCTACGCCATATATTGATTCAGTGCATGTTAGTTAAATGATTTTAGATAAAGGCAGAGGAAAAGAAGATTTGTCTCCCGACAATTATTTGTTACTTTTAGATTAAAAGTTGAAATACCCCTCTGTTTACAAAATATAGTAATTTGATAATATTGAAGAATACAATACATCCCATTCTCTTTCCTTTCGTCTCAGTTTCTCGTCTCTCGAATTTCAGTATTCTCATTTGGAAAGTGTGTTTGTGGGTGTTAATAATATTAATCTGAAAAAAAAAAAAAACGAGTTCTTCCGGTAATCAAAATATAAATTACACTCAGTTTCTGCAGCCAAAAGAAGATGATATAAATTTGAAGATGATATAAATTTTCTGCGAACTCGAATATAAAAATGTAAATTAATCGACTCCCAGCCATACACCTTCGTATCAAACATAACAAGTATTTATAGCATGCAGTTAATCTCCGTCGATATATAGAATATCTAACCTGTGCGAAATCTAAACTTGCTAGGCAGCTAGGTGCGTTGAGACAAACCATTGAAATCCGATATACCTTTCACAAAAAATTGTAAATTAAGTTTTTGTCTTTTAATATAAACAAATTGAAAATATATGTTAGTCTTAATCGAAAGAGGCGAACTTTATTAAACAAATCCTCCTTGCCCTTTTTGGCCTATGTGCTGCTTAAATCGTTCGATTAGAAATTGTTTCTATCGCGCAAACGCGACGATAAGAGTATATACAACAGTGGAATCTAAGGCGAGTTGATTGCCTTTGTTAAACCGTGCGGTCGACCACCGCACCCAACGCACGCACGACTCAAAATAAAATTTAATTGCTTTTCATTTTCTTTAAAGCGATGGGATTAGAAAGGAAGAAGAAAAAAACAAAAAAAAAACATCTTTCGTATATTTGAATCAGAGGTTTTAATTGTTTTTACCGCAAAGGATCGTAGGCCTTCATGCAGTTCACATGTAAAAGGGTAATTTTAGTGCAACCGGTTCATTATTTAGGGCATTTTAAGGCAATCAAAGCAACAAAAAACAAACAAAAAACACCTAGCCTTGCATGGTTGATGGTGAGGAAACTGCTTAAAATCATCATCTATTGAGGAGATATTGGCAAGTTAAAACGACATATTTAACTGTTTAAGAATGTTATCACAATTCCCATTGAAATTACCTAGAAGTGGGAATTTAAAAATAAGTATAGTTTGTGTCGAATTCGCTGCATTGTAAATATTTTGTGCATCTTACTTAGTAATTGCGTTGCGTTGCGGTGACAGACACCTGCATGGCAGCATGGTAAACCCGCTGGGAACATATCCCCTAGTCCCAGACTTTTTGGATGAGAACCTAAACCCTGGTTGCAATGAAGATACATAAAACAAGGGCGGATCTAGGGAAATCACAAGGAGGGGGTTCTGGTTATTACCGAAGTAATGCAAAATGTTATAACTTTTTCGGGGGGTGCTTTCAATCCCGCAGAACCAGGGCGGAGCCAGGATAAAATATCAGGCATCTCAGGAGGACCAATAAAAAAAAAGGTGTTTTATGAGCAGTTTTGTCATGATTAATGGAAGTAAATCGGGACAAGGTGCAGACTTATAAGCGGGCAGCAGGGAAAGCGTACTCCCTGAAAGGATTTCACCTTCCCTATCATGTTTTCTTTCCATTGGGAAATTATTAACACAAAATTGAAGAAAAATGTGGCAAAATCATTGAAATTTTCGTAAAATTTGGTAAAATCATAGGAAATTTTTGTAAAATTAGGCAAAATCATTGAAAATTTTCGTAAAATTTGGCATCATTTTACAACAATTGATAAAAATTTAACGGAAAATCAAAGAAAAATTGCCCCCAAACTGAAGAAAATTCAATGAAACTTTCTAAATATTGAAAGAATATCCCAAACATTGAACAGTTGACGAAAATTTTCCACAATTTGATAAAAATTTACCGAAAATCGAAGAAAAATTGCTCCAAAATGAAGAAAATTTTCAGAAAATGACACAAGAATAAAATTTTTTTTTAAATATTAAAAGTGATTTCGCAAACATTGAATACAATTTTCGAAAATTGAAGTAATTTACCGAAAATAACAGAACAAATTTCCCAAAATGAGGAAAATTTTCCAAAAATTGCACGAAAATGAAAGAAATTGTCCAAAATTAGAAGAAATTTTCCAACTTTGAAGGATTACCCACGAAAATTTAAGAAAATTGGTCAAAAATCGAAGAGAAATTTCCCAAACATTGAAGGAAATTTCCAGAAAATTTATCCGATCAAAATCGAAGAAAAAATTGCCCCAAAATAAAGTAATTTTCCGAAAATTGTACGAGAATTAAGGAAATTTTCCATAGATTGAAAGAAATTGAAATTTTCGGAAAATTGAAGGAAATTTAAAAAGAGGGGGTTTTGATTATGAGTAATGAAAATTGTTGGACTTTTTTTGGAGGAGGGGGTTCCAACCCCCAAAACTCCCGTCTAGATCCGCCCTGCATAAAACAAAGCTACTGAAAATTAGAACTGATTGAAAGTTAAGCAACATGTATGTAACACCTGAACTATTCATTGAATATCTGAATTTATAAGGGCATATACAGGCCTAATCTTTATCATTCAGACTTGTTTTTAGTCAACTTTAAGTACATTTTCTTTCGTTGTTTTGTCACTCCACTCCGAATCCGGTTACAAACTTGCCAGTGCATAAAGTGGCGACGTCACGGGGGCGCATGGCATGTTTAAAGAGGGAAGCTCGTCTCAGTAAAATACGGTAAAAATGGGGGATACTATATTTTGACGTCACTTCTGGTTGTGGAGGCAAGATCCGATCCTCTGTCTCTTTGTACCACATAAGTGCAGCCAGACACTAGCACGTACGTTGTGTGTGCAGATTTACATACACAGCGCATTACGTTACTGTAACGAGAAACTTATTTGTTTTTTTCAATGCTTTTTTGTCAGAAAGCGAAAGTGAAATTTTAGTATTTTAATATTACAATGATAGCCACCAAATGAGAATTACTGAGAAAAAAAAAAGAAGAAGATGAAAGCAAAAAGTCAAATTAAACGATTTTACCGGGGCTTGAACTCACGACATGATTTGAAAAAAAAAACGTTGCTTGCGATCGCCGCAACCATCTAGGCTATCTCGTGTGGTGACCATAACGGCGTTTTAAATAACTATATACCTTGCAATACGAGACAACGAATCGCGCAGCAAAATTTCAACCAATCAAAAAATTTGAAAGGAATTCTAAATATTGTGCACATATGACGATATCGCCTCTTTAATAATCTCTCTCTCTCTCTATCTGTATAGTGTCGTAAAATCCATCAGTTCATAGATAGCATCAGTTTCACGGGTAGTATGCGAAATGCGAAAAAGTGAATCAAAACATACTGTATACTGTTTTAATTTTATATTGCCTTTAAGAAGTTGTACCGCTGACGGATGCAGGCTGTGTAAATGTACCGCCAGCGGAATTTATTACATATACAGTGTCAGTATATTAAAGCGAAGAAACATGCACATTATGTTATTTTACGCCGTCATGCAGGTTTTTTTTTTTTTTTAAATGCCTCTGCATAATCAATACCAACGGAGCAATAATCTTTCTAAACAGTTAATAGATATGTTCTATCTAAAGTGATCTAACTGTCTTAATTTTTTTTTTTAATAATGATGAAAATATTTCTTAAGCGGACGGGGATAGTTCTCCAAAATCAATCTGGTGAAATTTCACCAGGAACAGTGTAATTATTCCACCTTCACTAATCGTGGTGAAAATAACCAGTAAAACCCCTTCACCATGAACAGTGCAACTATTCCACCTTAACTACAAATCATGGTGAATATAACCAGTATAACCCCTTAACCACGAACAGTGTAACTATTCCAACTTCACAAATCGTGGTGAAGTCTTTAAGTACATTTTCTTTCGTTGTTTTGTCACTCCACTCCGAATCCGGTTACAAACTTAAAAACTCACTTAACGAAAACCCAAAGGCATTTTGGTCCTATATCAAAAGATTAAGAAGTAACTCTGTAGGTGTGTCTGATCTACTAAATAACGGTAAACTCTGCAGTGACAGCAAAACTAAAGCTAACATTCTAAATGACCAGTTTTTCAGTGCTTTCACAGTAGAAAACACCTCCCAAATTCCTGTAACTAAACCACTTACCAACAGCAAAATAAACCAACTTATAATTACCCCAGAAGGTGTCAAAAAGCAACTGCATAACCTAGACCCCAACAAAGCCTCAGGTCCTGACCAAATACCACCATGGTTTCTAAAAGCACATGCTGATGACCTCTATGAAATTCTAACTGATCTCTTTCAAACCTCTGTCGATAATGGTACTATCCCTAACAAGTGGAAAGAAGCAAACATATGTAGTGTTTTTAAAAAGGTGATAAACAAAACCCAGCTAATTATAGACCTATTTCCCTCACCTGCGTTTGTAGTAAAATCCTTGAGCATATAATCCACTCACATGTGATGAAATTCCTTGATGAGCATAATATCTTAACTGATTTACAACATGGCTTCCGTGCAAAAGATCGACTGAAACACAACTCCTCTTAACAATAAATGATATCTCTAAACAAATTGACCAAAACAGTAACGTCTCTATGGCTATTCTTGACTTCTCAAAAGCCTTTGATAAAGTCCCCACCAGCGCTTGTTATCCAAACTTTCTGCCTATGGCATTGATGGAAATCTTCTGGCCTGGTTTGCATCATTCCTCAACAACCGCATCCAGCGTGTTGTTTGCGATGGTGAAATCTCTGATTCTAAACAGGTTTTATCCGGTGTACCACAAGGTACTGTCTTGGGTCCTTTACTTTTCCTCTTATATATAAATGACATCCCTGATAATATAAACAGCACAGTCAGACTGTTTGCTGATGACTGCCTTGTGTACAGAACAATTGATAACCCTCTGACCAACAAATCCTCCAAGATGATCTTAACAAACTTGAACAATGGCAAAACAAATGGCAAATGAATTTCAACCCTCCAAATGCTACATCTTGTCAATTTCCTCTAAGAAATGCTTTAAATCACCTGTTTATACCTTATGCAACCAGCCACTAAAACATGTCAACTCCCACCCATACCTAGGTGTTGAAATTGATAATAAACTTAGATGGGATAAACATATACATAACATAACCAAGAAAGCTAACTCTATACTTGGCCTTTTAAAACGTAACCTCTCAAACTGTCCCACCGACGTTAAATCCACTGCTTATAAAGCTCTAGTCAGGCCAGTACTTGAGTACGCATCTGCAGTCTCGGGGACCCCATCACCAGTGCGATGTGGATAAACTTGAATCTATTCAAAGGAGAGCAGCCAGGTTCTGTATGGCAGACTACTCTTATAAATCTAGTGTAAAAACATGCTTTATAAATTAGATTGGCCCCTGCTTAAAACAAGACGATACAACACCCGGCTACATATGCTATATAAAATCAATAACAATCTTGTCGCCATCAATAAAGATGAACTTATCCCCACCGTTAGAACTAATACAAGAAATAATCATGACCTTAATTTCCAGGTTCCCTATGCTAAAAAGAATGTATATAAACACTCTTTCTTCCCTCACACACTAAAGGATTGGAATGCTTTACCCTCAGACATTGTTCATGCACTAAGTCTCAATTGTTTCAAAGCTAAACTTACTAACACCTGTATTGCTAACTAGTTTTTTTTTATATTATTTTTTTACTCATACTTTTTACGCTCGGTTGGCGTTCATGTCCTCTTGAAGGATTTTTGCCGACTTAACCGTTTCAGATTCAGATATAACCAGTATAACCCCTTCACCAGGAACAGTGTAATTATTCCACCTTCACTAATCGTGGTGAATATAACCAGTCTAATCCCTTTACCATGAACAGTGCAACTATTCCACCTTCACTAATCGTGGTGAATATAACCAGTTTAATCCCTTTACCACAAACAGTGTAACTATTCCACCTTCTCAAATCATGGTGAATATAACCAGTTTAATCCCTTTACCACAAACAGTGTAACTATTCCACCTTCATAAATCGTGGTAAACATAACCAGTATAATCCCTTCACCATGAACAGTGTAACTATTCCACCTTCACAAATCATGGTGAATATAACCAGTTTAATCCCTTTACCACAAACAGTGTAACTATTCCACCTTCATAAATCGTGGTAAACATAACCAGTATAATCCCTTCACCATGAACAGTGTAACTATTCCACCTTCACAAATCATGGTGAATATAACCAGTATAATCCCTTCACCATGAACAGTGTAATTATTCCACCTTCACAAATCATGGTGAATATAACCAGTATAATCCCTTCACCATGAACAGTGCAACTATTCCACCTTCACAAATCGTGGTGAATATAACCAGTTTAATCCCTTTACCACAAACAGTGTAACTATTCCACCTTCACAAATCATGGTGAATATAACCAGTATAATCCCTTCACCATGAACAGTGTAATTATTCCACCTTCACAAATCATGGTGAATATAACCAGTATAATCCCTTCACCATGAACAGTGCAACTATTCCACCTTCACAAATCGTGGTGAATATAACCAGTTTAATCCCTTTACCACAAACAGTGTAACTATTCCACCTTCACAAATCATGGTGAATATAACCAGTATAATCCCTTCACCATGAACAGTGTAACTATTCCACCTTCACAAATCATGGTGAATATAACCAGTATAACCCCTTCACCATGAACAGTGTAACTATTCCACCTTCACTAATCATGGTGAATATAACCAGTATAACCCCTTCACCATGAACAGTGTAACTATTCCACCTTCACTAATCATGGTGAATATAACCAGTATAATCCCTTCACCATGAACAGTGTAACTATTCCACCTTCACTAATCATGGTGAATATAACCAGTATAGTCCCTTCACCATGAACAGTGTAACTATTCCACCTTCACTAATCATGGTGAATATAACCAGTATAATCCCTTCACCATGAACAGATGAACAGTGTAACTATTCCACCTTCACTAATCATGGTGAATATAACCAGTATAATCCCTTCACCATGAACAGTGTAACTATTCCACCTTCACAAACCATGGTGAATATAACCAGTTTAATCCCTTTACCACAAACAGTGTAACTATTCCACCTTCATAAATCGTGGTAAACATAACCAGTATAATCCCTTCACCATGAACAGTGTAACTATTCCACCTTCACAAATCATGGTGAATATAACCAGTATAATCCCTTCACCATGAACAGTGTAATTATTCCACCTTCACAAATCATGGTGAATATAACCAGTATAATCCCTTCACCATGAACAGTGCAACTATTCCACCTTCACAAATCGTGGTGAATATAACCAGTTTAATCCCTTTACCACAAACAGTGTAACTATTCCACCTTCACAAATCATGGTGAATATAACCAGTATAATCCCTTCACCATGAACAGTGTAATTATTCCACCTTCACAAATCATGGTGAATATAACCAGTATAATCCCTTCACCATGAACAGTGTAACTATTCCACCTTCACAAATCATGGTGAATATAACCAGTATAGTCCCTTCACCATGAACAGTGTAACTATTCCACCTTCACTAATCATGGTGAATATAACCAGTATAACCCCTTCACCATGAACAGTGTAACTATTCCACCTTCACTAATCATGGTGAATATAACCAGTATAACCCCTTCACCATGAACAGTGTAACTATTCCACCTTCACTAATCATGGTGAATATAACCAGTATAATCCCTTCACCATGAACAGTGTAACTATTCCACCTTCACTAATCATGGTGAATATAACCAGTATAGTCCCTTCACCATGAACAGTGTAACTATTCCACCTTCACTAATCATGGTGAATATAACCAGTATAATCCCTTCACCATGAACAGATGAACAGTGTAACTATTCCACCTTCACTAATCATGGTGAATATAACCAGTATAATCCCTTCACCATGAACAGTGTAACTATTCCACCTTCACTAATCATGGTGAATATAACCAGTATAGTCCCTTCACCATGAACAGCGCAGCTATTCCACCTTCACAAATCGTGGTGAATATAACCAGTATAATCCCTTCACCATGAACAGTGTAACTATTCCACCTTCACAAATCATGGTGAATATAACCAGTATAGTCCCTTCACCATGAACAGCGCAGCTATTCCACCTTCACAAATCGTGGTGAATATAACCAGTATAATCCCTTCACCATGAACAGTGTAACTATTCCACCTTCACAAATCGTGGTGAATACAACCAGTTAAATCCCTTCACCAGGAACAGTGTAACTATTCCACCTTCACAAATCATGGTGAATATAACCAGTATAATCCCTTCACCATGAACAGCGCAGCTATTCCACCTTCACAAATCGTGGTGAATACAACCAGTTAAATCCCTTCACCAGGAACAGTGTAACTATTCCACCTTCACAAATCATGGTGAATATAACCAGTATAATCCCTTCACCAGGACTAGTGTAACTATTCCACCTTCACTAATCGTGGTGAATATAACCAGTATAATCCCTTCACCAGGTTCGGTGTAACTATTCCACCTTCACAAATCGTGGTGAATATAACCAGTTTAATCCCTTCACCAGGAACAGTGTAACTATTCCACCTTCACAAATCGTGGTGAATATAACCAGTTTAATCCCTTTACCACGAACAGTGTAACTATTCCACCTTCACAAATCGTGGTGAATATAACCAGTATAATCCCTTCACCAGGAATAGTGCAGCTATTCCACCTTCATAAATCGTGGTGAAAATAACCAGTATAATCCCTTCACCATGAACAGTGCAGCTATTCCACCTTCACAAATCGTGGTGAATATAACCAGTTTAATCCCTTCACCAGGAACAGTGTAACTATTCCACCTTCACAAATCGTGGTGAATATAACCAGTTTAATCCCTTCACCATGAACAGTGCAATTATTCCACCTTCACAAATCGTGGTGAATATAACCAGTATAATCCCTTCACCAGGAATAGTGAAATGCTCGTTATGGATTTGTGTATAATAACGCCATCCTGCCGAAATATCACCAGATTGTTTTTAAAAGTGCATGTAAACCACGTGAACACTTGTATCGCTTTCACTAAAACAAGCTTGGTAGAAAATCAAAAAAGAAAGAAAATTATCTGTACTGTCACGAATTTTAAACTGCAGTTTGATAAAAGAGAAAAAGGCATGCACAAGCAGTATATTTGGACCAACTGTAAATTCAAGTTTATGCCTCCTCTCCTTAAGCCTACAATCTCAGAGCGGGGGTTGAGGGGTGAGGGTTAGGGGGAGGGTTAGGGGAGTGGGGGTTGATGAGGTTGAGGGGTTGAGGAGGGGTGAGGGGTTGAGGGGGCACATGTTTTTAACAAAATTAAACATTCTTACCGTAATAATAATTACGGGATGTAAAATTTCGGATGTAATTTCCTGAAGACGAAGGTACGCCCCCTTCCGCAACCGCAAACACACGCGCGCTTACTTTCAGGTGCGAGTTTTTTTTGTTTTGAAAGCCACTACGTTTTATTTTTCTGTGTTGAAAACGCTTGGAAATAGCTTCCCCCCCTCCTTCCCCCTCCTTAAAAATGCAATCAAATAATAATGATAATAAAAGTAAAACAAAATATAATATAATACGACTTGGGAATAGTATATATATATATATATATATATATATATATATATATATATATATATATATATATATATATATATATATATATATATATATATATATATATATATATATATATATATATATATATATATATATATATATATATATATATATATATATATATATATATATATATATATATATATATATATATATATATATATATATATATATATATATATATATATATATATATATATATATATATATATATATATATATATATATATATATATATATATATATATATATATATATATATATATATATATATATATATATATATATATATATATATATATATATATATATATATATATATATATATATATATATATATATATATATATATATATATATATATATATATATATAACGACCAGTAGCGAACCAATGATGGGCGGCGAGTGGTGACCATAAATTCTGCTCATATATTTAAAGCATCAGGTGGCGGAACGGTATGAGCAGAAATTTCACAGATGGGGAGGGGGCATGAACACCAGTGCTTCCCACGTAGCATTTTTAGGCTAAGTCAACTACATGGTAACAAGTAATTATTTTCATAAATGTGGAGGAGGAATGAACACTTTGTCTCGCCACATAAGTCCGCCATTTTTATACTAACGAGTTATTTTGCAGTTTTGTTTGTTAAAGCGGGGAGCTGTACATGCACAATCTCATCACTGATAAATAACATGTACCAGTCTTGTGAATAATGCTTCTATTGCTTCATCTGTTCAATTCAAGTTTCCATCAGATCCATCAATACTGTGATACAAAGCGGTATAGCCAGATCTACTTGAACTTCTCCGTGGCTCATCATAATCACCACTAGACACAAAGGTGCGGCACGTAAAATGGCGATCACACGTTTGGGTCATTTGTGATCTAACGCGACCTGTTCCAATCTCTGAATACAAACTCTCACCGTCCGAGCTTCCGTTTTGAAATCTAGCTTGAGGTGGGATCCTCCCCAAGGAATGACTCCCGCACCAAGTTGGGGGAAGGGGACGATTGAACGCCGCCCGCATTCCTGCAGGCGTTGAGCTCCGCAGAGTAGAATCACTGTCATGTTGGTGCGCCTCGGCGTACATTACAATTCCACTATCTTGTGGAAAATTCCGAATTACGCGGGAAACTGAATTTGAGTCGAGTGAGCTGCCAGGCTGATTCCGCACAGTGACCGGGGTAGGGAACATGTTCTCCCTCGCACGACGATTTTCGATCTCATCAAGTTGGGATCTTTTGATGCTATTGCTTCGTTTACCCATGACGACGCATATTAAGGCTAAACAGATGATATACACAGCTAACACCGAAGCTATGATAAACGTCACATACCAGTGAAAAGACACCACGTGACCACTGTCAGCAGGACGTGAAATAACTTCACCAAATGCCGTGTTGGGAAAGTTTAGGGTGACAGTACTGTTAGCCGTTCTAGCATTAAGGTTTGCTGAACAGACGAGTTTTATTTGACAGTCGGTGCATTTGTATACGTTAATCAATGAGAAGAGCGTCTCGTTTGCCGAGTATTCGACGATTTCAACCGATTCTGATACGTTTCCATCCTTCGGAATCAACATTCTGTGAGCGTTTGGGATGTTACTTATACAAGATATATTTATGTTCCTCCGGTAACCATCAATATGTTCCGGATAGGCAGACACTTCTATTTCCTCGAAAACTCTTATTGGCCCCACCGAACAAGTTTTTTCATATTCAGGCCATGGTCCCCCTCTTTGTACCGTTCTACATTGAAAGACAGTATTATTTAACGACTGGTCCATCTTTATCAATCCACTTGAAATGTGTATGAGATCCCCAACGGTATATGGTTTGGTATGGTTCATGGTCCCCACTGGTTTGGTTATTTGTATATCAACAACGGGGTTCCCCTTTTCTGTTGTGCATTTAAAATCTACTTCCTCTCCTATCAGAAACGATGTCGACGGATATGACGTAGAGCAATTAGGGTATTGTTCAGATGGCATATAGTACACTTCCAATTCAGCTGTATCAGTGTAAGGGATATTTGCGGCAACGAGGGAACAGAAATAACGCCCTGCGTCCTCTTTTGTAACACTCGTTATTGTGAGTATGTGCTCATACTGCGTATTGCTTTTCGTAGCTTCATAATGATACTCGTACCGATCTGAGGTGCTGTGCAGCTCTCCATTTCCTACCAATGGAATCTGTTTCCGGAGTACTGAGACATCTTTACTTGGCGCAACGCATTTGACTGTCACATTACTCCCCTCTTTCACCGTTATTTCGTTCTCGCCAGATATTGTCAAATAAATTTGCTCAGAGGTGTATGAAGGCCTCAATAAAATACAAACAACAAAAACAGTGGAGTAAATATCACATACTTTACGCTTATTCATTTTGAGTACGAAAAAGTGGGTTCCAACGAATTCCTTTATTCGCAAGTAAATGCTAGGATTTTGATGAAGTTTTTACAAATTAATTAAAAAAATCCCTCGCCACATTTGCCAGTTACGTTTTTGCCTGTCATAAATAAAAGCATTCATGTACTCCTAGTTATGAAACTTTTAATCTGATACTGTTAACACGTTATCCTATAACGGGTATATTAAAATCCACCGTCTTGATTTCTCATCAACCTTGTATGCGTTCGTATCAACTTGATAACAATAATTGATATACAAATCTCGCGATATTCATATGTTGAATATATTGGTGTTTATATACCCACGATAATTTCCCAAACAAATATATAAAGCAATCGACGCGAAATGGAAAACGATGATCTTTCATCAGCATGTGCTTCAGTTTTTTCAATTTATTTATTTTGAAATGATAAACAAAAGACATCGAATGATTGAAGAAAATTCGTCTCGAATGAAGCTGCTTAGACGTTGTGTTACGCTAATATCCCAAATAACTCCAAATACTGTAAGACTGTATAGACACTATATTTCAGGATAAAAATCAAAGCTTCTTCCGTATATTTTTGGTCATTTCCTTAGAAAAATTATCTTGAAGATTTTTTTCTTCCTGGTCTATTTACAACTGTGGAAAATAACATTCGAAAGATAAGAAGATGAAAAGTTTATTTTGTTCACTTGAATTATATCGTAGATTTTCGCATCAGACATTACATCGGGTTTTTCTGAACATTGTGTCTCATCGATTAGACATAAAAGTTGAGAATAATAACTCCCCGAGATATCTACAAAAGCCTGGTAAAACCGTTAAACAATAGAACCGTTTTATTTCATCGACGATTTTCCACCCAGAAACCAATTATTCCCTCATTATAATTGGAATTACATCAGAAGATGTTCGTTGCATGAGCTTTAATTGCAATCAAAGAAAATAATTGGAATTTTCTGTTGCAAAATAATTTTGATAAGAGGAAAATAGCGATTGTTTTTCTGCCTTTATAAAACATTATAATCGACTGTTTTCGCAATTAGTTCCCTTTATTGTTATTTTGAAGTATGGGCTGATGCAAAAGTATGCATTTCACATACGAACAAATCTCATACAGATTTCTTGACAATTTTGTTGTAGTGTACTTAGCTTGGAGAATAGCCCGGGTGATAGGATTATGAATATCACAGTTATATGTTATGCATGTTCGTGGCTTATATCAATTGCGTTAATCTCATCGTTAACTTGAAATGGTTACCAGAACAAATGTAATTTCAACGTTGACTGCTCTTCACAATTTTGTTCACATGTATCATAACTTTGCACAAGAAAACCATTTCAAACGGCACTGGCACCCTTTAGCAGATTAATTGAAGGCTTTCCTTGAATTATTCCTCCAAATTCTTTAACTATCAACATGGCAATACATGGATGATATATGGATGATACATGGATGATACATGGATGATACATGGATATCTCAATCAAAGGTTGTCATGTTGTTCAAATTTTGATTTAAATGAAAGTATATTCATTTTCCAATCAGACATAAAAAACATAATCCAGAAACGTCATCCGACATTAATTCAATACTTATCTATACTTTTGAAAATTCTTCATTTGGAAAATATAAGGATAAAACGGCGCTTTCCCCATAAAATTTCTGTTCCACATATTCTTCCTCGTTAATCCAATAAGAAAGATGTATACCCGGTGGTAAAAATTATATTACGGCAATTAAACTGAATAACAAATAGAGTGAATAGCAAAATAAAAGAATTTCCAAAACAAAGCGAATTAGTATGAAACAAATTTCTGCAATACATTTGTTAATCCACACTCCTTGCACAATCCTCAACACGATAATATATCAATTGTAAATCCAGACAGAATAGACGCCCTCTCAGTGCAATATGTTCGGTGCATGATATTTGCTTTGAAAAAAGCGAATCAAGAAAGTTTAATTGAGTTCTTCTGCTATCTTCATTGGATGAGGCTAGATGATGGCGCAATAACAATAACAATGAAGAGCAAAATTAAAGATATTAAAGCGGTGTAGAGATTTATTTATTTGAGATCATTGTAAATTTAGTTTGTGAAATAATAAACAAGTCGTTAATATTAATATTTTGTTCATTTTTGAATTGAAATCAATTTATTTATTTTTAAAGATTAATGTTGAGGCGGAGTGTTTATATGCGTATTTATGCACGGGTCAAAGGACTTTGGCCGGGGTAGGATGACCTGACTTTAGGAGGGTCATTCGTGAGTGCAAAGCTCTTTAAAATTTTCGTATTAAATTGTTTAAACTGCATAAAGAACAACAAAAAAGAATGAGAAACGAGAAAAGTTTGCATACATTTTTTTCGCTTTGTTAAAAATTCACCAGTTGTAAAAATGGACTAAACCAAATATTGCAGGTCGTGCATTACAGGAATTCAATGCACGGGTTATGACAATGCGAATACTTTATACAAATTATATAAATCTATTTACAGCATTTAAAATAATCAAATATCATTATTTATCTTTTATGTGTATTTTGTATTATTGTTTTGTGTTTACTGCGAGTAAAACGGACTGATTAAACTTTACCTGAGAGTAGACGTCGGGAACTTTAAAATGTTAGGGGTAGGGAGTGGGGGGGGGGTGCAGTGTTCACATTAATGAAGGGGATAAGGGATTCCCCTCTTTTAACAGATCACAAAATGGAAATTTCCGATTGCTTTAGCGCATGCCAAGTACATCTCAGCATAGTTGATCAAACCACCAATTCTCCTCTCAAATATTAATTCCTAGTGTGACTGTGTAAACAGTGGGGCTAATAGTTGTTGAGAAAGTACGTATTGTTTAAAATTAAATGAAATCAATCTAAAAATTAATTATGTATAAACTTTCAATATACTTTCACCTAGAATGACTGTGGCTGAAACCTCACCCCGCCACCCAATAGCCATGTGGCGTGGCTATAGGGTCTTTATATGGGAGGGGGGGGGGAGTAAATCGACAAGATGAACCCACAGTATACAATTATGAACCAATAAGTACAAATCTGATCCGACGGATTCAATTATTGGGGGAGGTAGGAGCGATAGCCCCTTCTGGCTACGCCCTGCCGCCGCCCTAGACTATGAGGCAACATCCAGTGGCGGAGATACGGGGCAGACGCCGACGAGATAATTTTCGAACTACTTATACCCATCCAACATTGAAAATTTCATCTGCGAAGCTTTCTGGTGTATAGCCTATGCAATTGACAATTTTGGGGCACAATCCATAATTAACCAGTACTTTTTTTAGTATAAAAGCACGACTGGGGAAGAGGTCATGGCCGTAACTCTCATTCGCAGAATGTGTGTGGGGGCATGGGGTCATACGTGTCCCCCACAAATTATGGGGGGCATTATTTTCTGCCAGGATATTCTGTTAGTTAATCAGTTGTTCAGACAATTAAGCCGGGAAGTGGAGGGAGACTGGCACCACTGTTCGGGCGAGGGGAAGGGGGAGGGGGGGAATTATTGCTGGTTATGCTTAAAAGTATAGTTTCAAGATGTATTCAACTAACTTCAATTTTAAGCCATTGATTTCCATTTGACCATTCAATACTTGTTGAAAAAGAAAGGAAATTAAGTTACTTGGTTTTAAACCCCATGTTTGACTTTATCGACAGTATATTAAAGATATCGGATCTGCAATTAGGCAAGTATACTTTAAAAATTACTTATATTTCGTCATCCGAAATTTTGCATAATGAAAATCTTGGAATTCCGACCAATTAGAACAAAATGATTTCTAGCGGGAAATGTATGACTTCAGCCATTCGGAATAGCATGCTTAGTACATACATGCAAAACAACATTTTAGGCGGTCCTGGCAGTAAAACAGCTAAATGTTCTCAACATGCACCTCTTCATCATCTGGCTTTTAGCGAGACACCAGACACCATTAGTTTAACAGATTACAAGCCACTCGTTTTACCGTTTGACCTCTTGATAACAAAGGAAATCTAATTTAGAGACAACGAAGAGGCTTAATGCATTGAGAAATCAACTTTTATACCACTAAGTTAATTTAGTGAAGTGAGTTTAGACGTCAAATATGATTTGCAGGGAATAAAGAATGGGAGAAAACTAAATGGCAAAACGAATCAAAGCATTGCCGAGAAAGGTTCATTTAATTTAGAGCTTGACAGAATTTCTGGCATTTTTCATCACAAACTTTTAAGAAATTTTGAAACGGGAAGGGTGTAAATTTGTTGAGTTTTAGCGTAAAATACTCTTTGCCAGACGTTCGCATTTGGTGGACGTTGGGTGCTCATGGGATAATTTAATAAAAGCATTTAGGATCTTAAAAGTATATATTTCTCATTTAGTTTGAAAAAATGATAGAACATGAGTAAGCAGGTGTAATAGGATATAGGGGCCTATTGTCGGCCGCGGAGATTCTGTTCGGTGTGATAGTAAATTTTGCCCCCCGTAAATTTGGGCCCCCCGGACCTTATTTCCTAAGGAATGTCTAGTTAATTTGGTACCTTCCGGACTGACTTTACTGGGAAATTTACTGGTGTGTCTGTACGGTTCCTTCAATTAATTTAGTGTACTGAAGTGATAACCTAAAAAGTGATAATAAGAATTTTCTGACAAGAATAGATTATCAAAACAGAATAAACAATATTTTCAAGGCATTTTCTGAAACTTTATAAAGGCTCTTTTTAGGGGTGTAGGGAGCTTTCGAAAAGTGTGGGGAGGGGACACGACCTCTTAGGAGGCACTTCCCAAGTCATATGCATATGTTCGCCCCCTGTCTGTAGATGATAAAGTTTAGTAAAAGGGGTACTTCATTTTTAAAAAGGGGCACAATTTCCAATGGGAACCCATTTTATGTCCATGCCACCGTGACGAAAAAGGTCACCAGTTTTCTATTCTATTTAGGGGAAATAATTTCATTTTAAAAGGGGCCTTTTAGGGACTCACGCACACATTCTACTAGTTCTTGCACCTTTGACAGCAATTGAGGGGCAGTTTTCTTTTTCAAAAGGGGCACATTTGTCATTTTTTAGAAAAGTGTGTGTGTGTGTATGTTGGGAGGGCAAGGGGGGGGGGCACGTTCCTTCACCTACATGATTTTTTTTAAATGCAGTTCTGTGTAGATGATCTCTGTCGATAATTTGATTAAATCATCATACATCATTGAATTTGTATTTGTATCTGTTTTGACATTGTTTAATGCCAAATAACATTAAAGGCAAATTAGGTCATGCATTTATTTTGAAGAAAAATCCTAAAATTTGAATAATTATGGGCTCGCTAAACTGATGTAAGAGGGCCTACTTTTGATACGTTCCTTCAGGTCACGTGATTGCGTTAAATCTCACATGAAATTGGATGGAAATAGCAAGTTTTTAGAGCAGAACCAGGTAATAGAAAATAGGTTGTGGACCAGATGGTTAAAGCACATTACATCTTCGGCTTGATCATAACATGTATTATGCAATGTAGATTGTTGCACATTCTCAGCGTAAAACACTGAACAATAAACTGCCAGACTGCAAAGGAATGATAAAATATATTTTGTACTGAGATGTTTCTCACAATTATATTGCATGGATCAATGGGGAAAATACATATTGGCTCTAGGCGGCACTACGCAGGGGTGTAGGAAGCGGGAGACCGGGACCTGGGGGCCGTGGCCCCCAATAGTTTTTCCGGGGGGAAAAGGACCATCCCCCCTCAATAATAAAAGTCTAATTAAATGTTTTTGAAGATTTTCAATAGCGCTTCTTTTCTTCAAGAAATTTTCTTCATTTTCGTAAAATTTCCGTGAAATTTGTTTCAATTTTCGTGCAACTTCCATCATTTTCGGAAAGTTTTGTTAAATTTTCCAGAAGTTTCTATCAACTTGTGGGCCCATTTCGTTCAATTTTCGTAAAATATTATTTATTTTCGTGAAATTTGCTTCAGTTTTTTTGCAATTTCCTTCCTTTTTGTTAAACTTGTTACAATTTTCATGCAATTTTCTTCATTTTAGGGGAATTGTTCTTAAATTATCAACAACTTTTCTTCATCAAAGCTTCATGATTTCGTTTTTGTGTAATTTCCAATTCATTTTCCGGACATTTTCTTCAATTTTGAAGAGGTTGTCTTTCATTTTCGTGAAATTTGCTACAATTTTCGTGCATTTTCTGTCATTTGCGGGATTTTTTCTTTAATTTTTGTAAAATATTCTTTTATTTTCATGAAATTCACTTTAATTTTTGTGTAATTTCCAATTCATTTTCGGAAAAATTTCTTCAGTTTTTGAGATGTTTTCTCTAATTTTCGTAAAATTGCCAGTCACATTCATTACATCTTCTATCTCTACCTCTTCCACTCACATTTTTAACTTTAATTTTTAGGAAATGTTGCCAAATTTTACGACCCCTCCCCCCCCCTACCCACTTCACAAATAGTTTGTGGACCGTGATAAGAGACTCACACATTTTTGTAATGAGGTTTGTTGAGACAAATGATACAATCTGAGCCCCCCCCCCCCACCCCACCTCTCCCATGTAAAATACTTTCCTACGCTGCTGGCGCTACGTACCAATGTGTGAAAATACATTTGAACTTAATGCAACACCAACAACTGAACAATACGCTCATCAATTTTTCATATGTCAGTTTTGTTTTAATATGAGAAGGGCGTAGATTAAGACTGGTGTCATTTTGGGGGGAGGGAGGAAGGATGGATCTATTTTTGTTCGAATATGACACAGTATTCAGGTGTAAACTTAGATCATATCCGTCATTAACCCTGGCCCTGTCAGTCTTCCAGTGATATTGAGATGACCATCTGAAAAATAAAATATGCAAAGATATACATTGGTGTTCCCCCTCGTTGTATTATTAGTTACCACTGCCTTCAAAACTGAATGCGTCCCAGTCACATTCAAAATTAAAAATTGATTTTTACAATTTTGTTTCTTAATTCTCCTCGGTCGAACACCATTCAATAAACCCTCAAATTTGAGGGACAAAACAGACATTTAAAGGGATGACTCCCACACTTCCCATAATGCGTCACCATGATTTTAAATACTATAACTATAGTCCTCATATTCATAAGACGAACTAATTGACATTTCGATTTCTTGATATTCTTCATCTTCAATAACCTCAACAGTCTCTTCCTCCTCTCTTTCAGAAGTCTATTAGACAGTTCTCGGTAGACGACCCCGGCGCAGCTCTGACACGAACAGGACTCCACGATCTCAACTTCTTTGTCGAGTTCTTTGATCTCGTCGCCGTGGCATTTTAAAGTTATCTGCGGGGAGATATGAATGAAAATAGTATAAATCGTATCATATTTCCATGTATGTAATGTATGTATATCATATTATGTCTAACGGGGCTTCGAGAAACAAAGGACGGACGGAAAGAGAAACTATAATTGCTAACGCCTGTTAACTAGCTGATGAATTTAAGTAATAAGGTTTGAAAAACGTTCTGTCATTAAGTAAAATTTGTAAAAAAAATTATTTAAAAGAGTAGGGCGTCTATAAAATTAAATTTTAATTGTGTAAAATAACAGAAAAATCAAAATCAGATAACGACAGGGAGTGTTTTCCACCTAGTAACAACGCTTACCAAAAATAGATTTTGTTTCTTTTCTTTGTTATTATTCATTGGGATATGGCCTCCCTAATCCCCCTTCCCGAATCAGCAGTGGATCTAGGAAATTGATATAATAATCGTGGAATAAAGGCCGATGACTGTACTGTAATTGCCAAACGCCTGAGACCACCATGTCATTTGGAATAATGACAAAAGTTGGAATATAAGGATGGAGTTCCTGTCCCATACTCCCCCTCCTTCATAGATCCAACCTGTCGAGATGCCAGTACAGATTACGATGATTTTTTATATATTTTTTTATAGATAACAGCGTGGATACTTTACCTTTCTTGTTGTGATTTGTGAGGCTTTGCAGCAGTCACAGTAGTCCAAGTCGCCACCCGGCTCCAGGGGCGTTTCATGGGGAACGCTGTAGCTTAAGCACTGTCCAAAACACGCCTGTTGAACGAAAATAAAAATGATACATAGAAAAACATAAAAACCAGTGCAGAATGATAGCACAGAAATCTGCAGCATGTAATGGCGCAATTATCGAGTCATTGAGACTCGCGTCCCATAAAATAATATCGCAGTTTCATTAATTAAAGGGCGCCCGAATCTTGGTTTCTTTTGGACCCGTGTTTTTACCCAACCTTCACACCCTATTGTTTCGCTACTGGCTACATGCATGATGTATTAGAAAACTTGAAAATTCTACCAGAAAATGTTTTTCTACCATGGATTAAATGTTTTGAGCCATTGATAGAAAATAATAAAACTGAAAAATGTATTTCTAGGATTTGAATGTTCAATAGGATTTGAATGTTTGAATATTCAAATACAGGCAAATTTGTTACGTCCAATGGTGCAATCTCTCGTCATCTGGTCATTTGGAAAGGTAAAATTTATCAAATAAAACTTTTTAAATATAAATTTCAACATATACATTTCAACATGTAAATTTCATTCATGTAAATTCCAAAATGTAAATTTCAAAATGTAAATTTCAAATTGTAAATTTTAGAATGTAAATTCCCCTGCATGTTAAGTAACTTTATAATTCGTTTATCTGCATAAACAATATAATTCGCTAACCTTTGAATAATGAACATACATACTTCTTGCTATGAAAGTACAGCATGATGGGGCTCCATCTTGTTTTATGGAAGTAATTTCAAATAGTCTTAGTCTTAAACAGACTTATAACACTCAAGTCCGTACTCTATACTCTTACTCGAGTGCAACAGATTTGTTGTTGTACTCGTACTCATGCATGGCCATGTACTCTTAATCGTACTCACGCGAGTGTATATACTCAGCTCAAATAAATATTTTCTTACAATAATCTTATCTGAAATTTTGTTTATTTATCTGCTTTCATACGGAATATTACAGGCTATAAAATATAAAATGAAGACAAAAACAAACTTTTATAAAGAGGAATAAAACGGCAAGAACTATTTTTTTTCTCTCTAGAAATGAAGGTCGATAATTATTTTATTCACTGCTTGATAACTTGAAAAATGCATCTCTTACTACCAGTAATTTTAGAAAAACAATTTAAATCTATGCAAGGCTGAAGACATTTGGACGTATGCAGCAGTCGGGGAGGGGGGGGGGGCTCAGCCACCCCAAACAAATTATGTGGCTTCCCCCTCCCCCACCTCAATTTTTTTTGTCAAACCTATAAATATAATTAACTGAAATATTAAATGAACCATAGAAATAAATGTTGGCATTTTTTAATCGTATATCGACTGAATTATCGTTAATTTTGGACCCACACTTTCCAAGTTTGCACCAAAAATCTTCAATTTTGGACAAGACATCTTCAATTCAAAAATCTTTATTTTTGAACCAAATATCCTCAATTTTGAATCGACAGTCTTCAAATTTGGATTTTGAAAGTCTTAATGATTTAATCCGCGAATAATTCAAAGAGATACAATTTTCACACATAGGTCTTTACCTTTTCGCCCCATAGATAATGCCAACACTTGTCTTGGCAAGGTGTACAGTATATAGGAACCACAGATATATAATAAATTTATTACATATCTGTGATAGGAACAGAGGAAGGTTCACCTCTCAGGGTGCAAGAACTCGAAAATTATTCCTGGTTATACAAGTGGTTAAATTGCACTGGTTAATTAAGTTGATTAATTCAAATCTTCTTGAAAATTCGGAAATTCTCCTTGAGTTTTTGTGAAATGTTATTGAATTTTCAGGAAATTTTCTTTATTTTCAGGAAATCTCCTTCACTTTCGAAAAATTTCCTTCATTTTTACTTTCCTACAATTTCCAGAAAATATTTTCAATTTCTGGGAAATCTCTGTCAAATTCGGGAGATTTGAGAAAATGTAAAAATCTAAAAATCCTAACAATTTTATGCATTTTCAACAAAAGAACTTGCAGAAAGCCTTGGGGAGGGGGGGAGGGGGAGGGGAACTTGCTACGCCTCTGTTCTGGCCCCAGACACAAAACTTTGTTAGGGCCCTAAATATGTGATTTAAGTGAAAAAATAAAAGCTAGACACGCCCCTGGTATGCATATGATTTTACTAAAAATATGTTATTGATTTTTATCCTCGTTCCAGGGCCTATGTTTAGTTTTGTCCACTCACGATGATTTTGGAAAACTTAAGTCCCAGAGGGTGGGATGGGGTGGGGTGGGGTGGGGTTTGGGTGGGGTTTGGGTTGGGTGGGGTTGGGGTGGGGCTTGGGGGTGGGGTGGGGATGGAGGTGGGATGGTGGGGTGGGGTAGGTGTGTGGGTGGGGGTGTGGGATGTGGGGTAGGATGGGATGTGGGGTGGGAGGTAAAACTCCAAAACTTAGGGGGTAGGGGCAATTCTATTCTTTCTGCTGTAATATACCTGGCACGCAATTTATCAATAGTGTAGTTTTGTAAAAAGAAATCATTTACAAGAACGTCAGGAAACGCATAACAATGATATAGAAAACAAGATACAACGCATTTCTATCCTTAAATAATCATCATTGCAGTTCCTTTCAAAAAGTGCATTAGGTTGGCAACTTAGTAAGTTTTCATTAACCAGTTAACTGAAATGGGTACAGTGGCGCCTGGACCCTATAGGGGGTCCGTTAAAAATATATACCAATACCGCAGAGCCCCACTCGCTAGGGGACTAGCTACCCCACTGCATGTGTACTTTCTTTATCTGTCCATTGATGCAAATCGCTAAGAATGAACGCCGGGATTTGTCCCCGTGAAAGTACAATTTATTATATACTCTTAACTCGTATATACTCGTACTAATGACCATGGGACTCGTACTCGTATTCGTACTCACAAGAATGTACTCAAGGCCTACAAGTCTGCAATTATACATTTTACAATCTGATTTGAAATTTTGTTTACTCTCTTTCAATATTAAAGAAATATAATTTCATTGTGACTACAGAGTATCGATCCTTTGTTATATAAAACTAATTTTTCACCAATTTGTTCTTTTGTCAGTTTCTATTTTGTAACTGAAACTTCACGAAAAACATTTGATAAAAACTCTCTCATTATGCCATAGCTTTATACATGCTTACTGCTGCAATATACCTGATATACAAATCAGACTGTGATTTCGTAAAGAAAAATCAACGTTTAAAGAACGCCTAGCACTAATACGAAGCAACGATATAAGCATAAGAAACATAAATCAGGCCATCGCTTGATAATCATCGTTATCTCTATTAGTCTATTCAAAAAGTATTTTAGGTTTGCAGCCTCTAACTTTTGCAATGACTGTGTACTTTCTTTTATTGACGAGGATTCCTTGGGAGGCAAGGGATTTGCCAAAAAAACCCAATGCACAGGAGGATGCATTCACGCGTATATGGTTTAAAAAAAAAAAAAAAATCCTTCAACATGATTAATAATGAGTATCGTTAACAATTATAGAAGTCATTATTATTGTTCACAGGTATTCAGGATTCAGCTTTTTACATCATATTTGCAAATCCATAAAATATTCTTGAATCTTTGATGATTAATCTTCCGCATGGTTAGCTGTTAAATCACCTGTAAACATTAAATAATATTAAGACGGTTTAAAGCACTGCTATGATATTTGTTTCTTTCTAACTTTCCAACTACTACGATGTACTTTCAAGGAACTTGTAAGCTATATGACATGTATGCTGATGTGTGTAAACACTCCTTTGTTATTTAAATGCAAGCTATGCCATGTGCGTTTCTAAATCAGAGCGGTAAGATGAGTATTGCAGGTGAGACAGACTGAACTGTAAGATATATAGTTTGTGCCCAGGCTACTGCATAACCCCTCAGTGCATGGGACATTTGGATAAGCCCCCCACACCCCTCACGTTGGTCTGTGCTCTCCTTGCGTAAAAAAAGTGTGGGGTGGGGAGGGGGTTCACGTTGCCATGTTCCGTGGCCCTCAGTATGTAAAACCTTATTAGATTATACACTCATAAAATGCAGACACATCAACTATTAAAAGGTTGTTATGAATTAATCAGGGGTAAATACAAGCGTTAAAGGAGACATAATATAAAGTCTGACATATTTCTTATTTCATTTAAATAGAGAATATTAAAAATACGCCCAATATTCATCCGTAAAACTCGTTGGTCAACTTCAAACTGTTACCACGTGTCACATGAGGATTAGCTGAAATATGTAATACATAACAGAAAGTCAAAGCATCACTACCAGATATGATTTTAAAACCTGACTCATATTGCTACGTATACTCTTTTCAACTCAAGTCACACTGTCCCCGAAGGAATTATGGCCCTGCAACCATCGTAACAACTGCATAACCAGATAACGCTGCCACTGTAGCTTACCTGGAAAGGAGACATTATCTTTATACACTTTCACTCACCGCATTAGATATCGTCTTTGAATCGCATCCAGGATGACTAATTATTTGTTTCATCTCTTTAATTTCACACCAGGCTTCTTTATCTGGAAATAAAGATAAGTGTTCCGTATGGACTTCATGGTATAATTCCTCCGGATCCAATGATAGAACCTCAAGCGAATATAAAATGATTGAAATTAGGTAAATTTCGAGTGCCATCTTTAATTCCATACTTGTGTATGAAAATAACTTAACTATACGTAAGTTTCGAACAGTTCGACGCTCTGATTTAAAGAAGGTGCAAAAAATAATTCATATGGAACTTTCGTTACTGTTCAACTTAGTACAATATGCCTAATTATTATAATTATAATTGTAATGCAGTTTAAGTTTCTGAACCATGTTTTGAAAATAGAGAATATTCGTAGAATTTTACACAATATGTTTGAAATATATAACAACTTTAATATCCACAAATATTTTGTCCTGTGTGTACGTGAAGAAACAAATCAGTTATCCAAAATAACAACAAATTAAATCGGAGATTAATATATCTTGTAAACAGTGAAATTATTTGTTTAAATTAACAGTTAAAATCACGTTAACTGGTTTAATTAACTGATATACTTCGTCTGCAATAACGATGACACATACTGCTATTTTGCTCTGGGAGATTCTCAAAGAAGCTATACTATCGATGGTAAATACAGTTTACAAGCTGAAGCAAGCATTACCAATCCGTAAGAATGATAATTTCCCAGAATTAGCAAGTCTGACAACTTTTTTTATATTTTCATACCTAACTGCCTAACGCGAGATGCAAAATCCAGTCTCTATGTCGACCACCTTGTTTGACCACCTGTGCAACTGAAAAGGTAAAAGGTATTCTTAAAGGGTTTACCTGTCTATTATTCAAGTACAATACGCGTAATTAGGTTTCTTGCGTCAAATGTGTGTTCATCTTCTCTCAAAAAGAAACCCCGAACAATATAAGCCCTCCGGGTAACATTGGAAAAAGAGAAAAGATTAACCTGTTTTCACTTGAATACGAGGACTTATGTATACAAGACTTCAAGTTAGCGCTGATCTGCTGGTAGGGTGCACGGCACGCCATGCATACCAGTATGGTATAGGTTATGTGCTGCAAGTCAATAACCTGTTAAGTTTTGAAAGAATAACCTAATCAATTATGCAATTTTAGATTTTATGTATTGTGTGATTCAGGAAAGTATTTGGCTTTGGTTAATCTTAAACAAACAGTATGCCCAGTTAATAGATTACATCAGACAGTCCGGGAGCAGCCCGAAAAACTTTGTACTTTGAATACCCAGAAAATTGGGTACTTTGATGTATTACGTCATCGCATGAGCCTACACATTTAACTAACCCACACTAAACGTATGGGGTTTTTCATTTTCCGCTCCGGATTGTCCAAAATTTTACTGGATATCCTAAATTTTGGAGACGGATAGTAAATAGATATTTAAAACTTTTCGCCGCTGCTTTTTTAAATTCATCGTCTCCTTTTTGAGAAAATCAATGATGTACTGAGGCTCATGCGATGACGTAATACATAAAAGTACCCATTTTCTGGGTATTTCAAAGTACCCAGTTTCAGAAGAAAAAGAAATATAGGAAAAAATAAATGAAAGTCTCAATTGCACATTAACTTAAAAGCAACTTTCCGACTGATTTGTAAAATTCCTGAATTAGTAATTATTTTATATAGCGTGCACACTTTCCGGGCACTATGTGGCTTATCACCTTGTTATATATGACAAATATGTTTAAACTGTATACTCCAGCGCGTGCACTCAGGTCATGTAGATCTTTCAAGTCTCGTGGAACCACGAACAAAAACTGTCAGTTATGGTGACAAATCTTTTAGAACAATAGCATCAGCACTCTGGAACAACCTTCCAAGTGATGTCCGAGACTGTTCAGATTTGAACACTTTTAAATCTTTATTAAAAACACATCTATTTAAGTTAGCATATGGACTATAAATTATAATTATATTAAGTTATATTATTTTTTTTCATGTACAGTGCTTATAATAGCATAATTTTTTTCTTCATGAATTTTAGCACTATACTATTCGGTATAATAATAATAATAATAATAATAATAATAATAATAATAATAATAATAATAATAATAATAATAATAATAATAATAATAATAATAATAATAATAATAATAATAATAATAATAATAATAGCGCCCTTTCTATACAAGTATATTCAAGAGCGCTTTACAAATATCAGAGCTTTAAGTATAGAGGGAGAGCTTCCCATACCTGCATACGGCGCATCATCCATCCATTAGTAATAATAATTAATAATAGTAATTATTTCATATAGCGCCCTTTTTATACAAGTATATTCAAGAGCGCTTTACAAACATCGGAGCTTTAGTATAGGGGAGAGCTGCCCAAACGGCGCATCATCCATCCTTTAGCTCAGGGAAGTGAATGAACTTCGCGTTTTCGTTTCTCTTCTCGAATAGTGTTCAGAGAATCAGATAGGGTGTGACTGCTCTACCATCGGGATCGACGGCTTAACGTCCCTTCCGAAGGACGACGAGCGAGCGCCATTCGACCATTACCACTTCTCTCAACAGCTGAATGGGAGGGGATGGGGGGGGGGGGGAGCTGCAAACGACTCCCGCTTTGATGATCAGCGTTTCTGTCTGCATAGCTTGATAGCTGTGGAAAGTCTGCATAGCCTGATAGCTGTGGATAAACGGGTTAGACCTGACCGAGGCTTGAACCCGGTACCTCCAGCATCTCAGTCGTGCGCTCCACCAATTGAGCGACTTCCTAAATATCCCAAATATGAACGCAAATATAAGTTAAAGTAGTGGCCACTTTTTTTCTGAATGGTCAAATCTGTTCCGTCTTTGCAACTTTTTCTATGTTCTGATATGTATATTTGTGTGAATGAAAATCTTGTAATAGATAACAATAATCGTGGAAACAAATTAGAGCAGCAGGTCAAGGCAGTAGTGTAGAGCTAAATTGTGAGCTAGGGGGCTCTTCCAGGCTCCCCACTATTTAAAGTTATCGACATGCAACAATGCGTTATTTGCTCGAAATGTGCGATTATTGAATATAGCTAATATAGCTAGGTGGATAAGCACCCCCCCCTCTCACCCTGCCCCTTCTAACCCCAGCTTCTACACCACTGAGTCAAGGAGATCAGTGTAAACAAGTAAAAGTTGCCAATCATTAGATACAATTGAAGGACCACTAGACAGAATAGTGAGGGCGATTTTTTTCAAAATCGAATGTTTATCTAGCACGCAACGGTATAGCAAATTTTTGCTTTTTCCGAATATTCAAGTAACCTTTAGGTAAACGAGCGCCCTCACTATTCCGTCGGTCTAGTGCTCCTTTAAATTTCTAATAAGAACAAATTCAAGTTAAACTGAAGAGCCTGAAAAAGAAACAGACAAAACCATAGGCGGCGGAACCAGGAGGCACAGGGGACACGTCCCATCCCCCCATTTTTCTCAAAAGTTTAGAAAGTGGTCTTTTCAGAGAGGAAAAGCGTCCCTTTTCAGAAGAAAAACGGTGCCTTTTCAACGAGGACAACTTGTCTGGTTGTAGAGAAGGAAAATGCCCTTTCAAACATGTGATTTTTTCTTCAAAGACACTATAAATCTGATCTTTTCATTAAAGAAAGTACATAAATGAAAGACTCAAATTACATATTGGGCTTTTTCATACTTAAAAAGACTTTACCTCTGTCTAACTCTGTTTTTCCAGCTTATAATTTAAAATAGGGCCTTTCTATCGTGTGCTAGTCACCCCAAATTTCATTAGTGAGACATCCTTGAAATGGGCCATGAAGGGCAAATGACGTGCCCTCCCCCATCTTCTTTGTAAAGTTTAAAAGGTGCCCATTCGCAGAGATAAAAAAGTGTTATTTCAAATGTTATTAAACATTTAAGTCCCCTTCTTATAATTGATCTTTTTATTGAAGAAATGGACTACGGAGGCATGAAGTTTATCGATCTGTAAAATTCGCAAAAACGAGCGCCCTAACTTTTCGGTCTAGTGCTCCTTTAAGAAAATTCTGAGACACTGGGAGAGCAAGCTTTTTCACATTGATTTTGATTTTTTATTGTAATTACAAGAATTGGTGTAATAATTCATTAATTTACGAGACCTAGTGATCTTGTAATTCCAACTATTTCTACAAGAGTATTGTCTATGTTAGTAACTTTTGTTCCTTTTCCCGCGGGCCTCGCACCATGTGACGTACCCAAAGGGTGGTTGTGGTCGCCCAGTGAAATTTATACAGATTGTTGGGGAACACTGTTGAGGAAATATTTGCATAAAACATTAAAATAAGGCCTTACAAATTAAAATGCTGTAAAATGTTTAATTGGTAATCCATTTTCAAGTTGATGGAACGTTGATATTTTCTTCCAATTAAGCTCAAGGTATTAACGTGGGGGAATGACCTCTTAGGGGGCACTTCCCAATTCATATGCATATGTCAGCTCCTGTCTGTAGACAATACAGTAAAGCAAAAAGTACTTCTTTTTTAAAAAGGGGATATTTTCCATTAAGACCACATTCAAGTACGTGCAAGTCACCATTTTCCTTCTATTTGAATTTCTTAGAAAAAACGCTACAACAAATTAATTGACTTTCCGAGGTATACGAAAAGTTCCTGTGCGGCAGCTTATTTTTGTAAGCGTGTGTGCACTGACACTGAGGTACATGCATTGCAAGGACCAAACTTCTCGGCTACCGTATTTTATACGGTAAAACTGATGTAGTTTGGGCAGAGGACCGGCTGGTCTAATCCTTAAAATGGGCTTTCTGACAAAAGATTGTGTGAAAATGGTAAAGAAAAAAAAGGGTTAAAGGTGGACTAGACCACTATGTCAGGGTGTACTTTTGTTTGATTTTCACATATTCATGTTTTACCTCCCAAAGTAATACAATTATCTTGTTTGTGAAAGCTTTACTTTAGTACTTCGTATCAAAAATTGGTGTACGCTTATAAGTTTTGACTCTCTCCAGAAGGATCAAAAAGCTTTGCAAAATATTTGTGAATCTCTTAGTCTCTGCAGAAATTATGTCCTCACTTTTCGGTCTAGTGCCCCTTTAACATAATTGAATAAGATTACATCATGGGGTCACGATGCAAACGTCAATTGTCAATGATTACAAGACGCGGGAAATTTTGAATATTTGTTATTCTGGATTTGATCAATGGGACTTCGGAGACGGCTTGAAGCTTGCTGTCTATCAGGCGGAAAATCAACCTTTTAGGAAAAGGTAATTAATGTTTAATTAATTTGTTATTCTGTTATTATAGCAATTATCATAGAAAGAATGATTTTTCACGTTCATTTATGTATATTTTTGAGTATTATGCCTTATTCACGATTATTGACAAATTACGCTCTTAACTTTTGAATCTCCTCGGCTGCAGAGCTTTCCTTTTCCCCAACTGCATTTTTAAAATGCTAGAATAATGGCAAGAGTATATACTGTATAAGCAAAGAGCAAATTTACCCATGCAGTTTTGCACAGAATCTACTTTTTGTCTAGACGTATGTCAAGTTAAGTATTCTAATTATCTGAGTGTGTAGCGGAATACAGTCATAGCCTGGGGAGGGCACTTCCATATGTGAGGTATATAATATGTGCCACCCAAGCAGGTGTCTTTTTGCACTATTTTCGTAGTCCTGTATCTTTTTTTTTAGTAAAAAAAATAAATAATAATATTAAATTGCTATATATATATTTTTTAGTTAACATTTGTTTCTTTTTTTTTCATAATTTTCGTAGTGCAGGTCCCAAAAAATGAGGTTTTACTGTGTTACTTTTGTACTGCTGGTCCATTTTTACAATTTTTTTGTTGAATGCTCATACTGCGGGAATCAAATTGTATAATTTCATACTGCAGTTACCAAAACACCTGTCAAACTGCGGGTATGTATTTCAGTTGGTGGACTGCACACCCCTACCACTTTTATTATAAAGTATTCCCCCCTCCCCCTTCCCTTAAAGTGATAGGCGGAAAAAAGGAAAACAGCCATTATCTTAAATGAAAACCCAGATTCTCTAGGCCTATAAAACGATTTAACACTATGATTTAATTAGTTTTTTTTCATTTTTTCAGAGACGTTTTGCTGTATATATACGACTCCGGCAATTATGAATACAGCAGGAAATGGATTTAAAAAAGCAAAAATACGCGGGAAATTTGGAATATTTGTTATTCGGATGATCATGCATGACACTTCAGATACATTTTATCTGTCTGTAAATGCGGGGCAATGTCAATGAATTTAGGGAACGTACGTATTTAAAAAGCAAAAGACCGAGAAATTTTAAATATTTGTTATTCCGGATTTGATCAAGGCACAATCGGCTGATCGGAGACGGTAATTGCTGCATCAGGTCAGGCTGGGGCAATGCCAATACACGAGGAAAGGAAGTTTAAAAAGCAAAAGACGTGATAGAGTTGGAATATTTGTTATTTTGGATGATCATGACACTTCGGAGACGTCTGGCGGGCAACCAGGCTTGGGAAGTCAACCTCTTTCGGAAACATAAGGTAATGCCTTTTTAATATAATTGCAAGATCTAAGAAATAATTATTTGTTATGTTTGTAATGGTTTTTATAAAAGAAGTTTGCAAAAATATTCAAGTATAATTTTGTGAATTTTAAAATTAATAAAATAAGAGGGAAAATCCTTTTAAAACATAAAATGAAAAAGTTTAAAATCATCAAATCGCTTTATAGGCGTAGATGATATACGGGAGACAGGTGGTTCAGTTGCGCATGGCTGATTAAGTGATTTTTCCACAGCCTTGCAGACAGATTCGCTTGACATCGTGGTCAGAAGTACATCGTCTGCTCATCCAGCCTTTGGGAAAAGTGGACATTGGTTGGATGGCGCTCACCGTTCCTCGCATGAGGACGTTAAATGGCGGTCCCGACGGCAGGACAGTCACAACCTGCCTAGTTCTTTGAGCACTAATCGAGAAGAGAAGCGTGAAAACGCGGTGTTCATTCACTTCCTGAACCCTCCCAGTCAAGTCCAGGGCGCTGATCTTGAACTGCTGTCGGAGAATTTGACTATTGTAAAGCGTTTTGAGTATACTTACATATAGGTTTTCTTCATGTGATGTTACAAAATGTGAATACAATTTGCATAATTTAGAATCAGGCCTGAAAATTAACAATACTGTATCAGAAAAGCCAATTTACCGATTTTGCTGAGAGTAAACATGGTTTTATAGCTTATTATCTTCCAATTTAGTCATACTTAATCAAAATGTTAAAAATAATAATTATACAAATTTGTCAATTCAAAATTCCAATGATACAAAAACGACGAAGTTTTTTCTTTCAAAATTCAAAAATGATCTGTTCAGATCACAGCCACCTCTGCAGCTGGAAGGATTTCGCCTTCCCAGTTGTATGTTTTCTGCCCACTTAGGATGTAAAATTGGGAAATAATTAACGGAGGCCTACATCTCAAACTGAAATTAGTAACATTGACTGCAAATTGGTCAATTATCGGAAATATTGGTAAGATATATCAACATTACCCAAAACTCTAAGAAAAATGAAAGAAATTTTCCGGGCCGAAAATGAGGGTAATTTTTAAAAGTTAAGAGGAACTGAGCAGAGTCGCCATGAGGAATTATTAATTTCAATTCTATCATATGATATAAGGATTATGTCAGACGTTATGTCTCCTTTAATAGCTATAGTTTCTTGCTCAAGTTGTTGCTGCATGTCTATATATCTTTAACGGTGGCAGACAGACAGACATGCAGACAGATTTTTGTTCTTTTTAAGACTGACACAAAATTCGTGGTAAATTATATGTAGTTTAAAGGGCCAATCAAACTTGGAGGATTTTTTTGAGTAATGCAAAAGTTGTGACGTATGGAAATTTTGTATGCATTTCTTCATATTTCGTTCCTTAAATTTCAGTCTTTGAAAATGATAAGAATGTCTCATTCTTGATTTTGATTTGTGATATTTTGGATCCAAACCATTTGGATCCAAACCATTTGGATCCAAACCATTTGGATCCAAACCATTTTTAAACAATTCAGTTGTCAAATTTATACCATGTACTATATTCACTGACATCTATTTATAGGCATGGACAGGTATCATGAGCTAAATTGATTAGAATCCACTGAAAATATGAAGTAATTAGCAAAAACTTTCATCAAAATTGTTAAAAAAATTGGTCATTACATAT
>JAIGNY010003560.1:472500-677691 GCA_020152595.1 Chiridota heheva
TGCATAAAGTTGCTACAGTATTATGACCTGACCAGACTTTTTTATTTATTTAATATGCTTAGTCAGGGAGTGTGACAGGATGTGATTGCATGTAAACATAGGGAGGGATGCCATGTGGGACATGGATGAGGGCCATGAAGGACATATAATTTAATATTTACCATGTTGTATACACCAAGGACTATATCAGGCATACTTATTTGACTCCACCTTTTTTTCTTAATCAACAACTCATTTGCATATAATTTATTATATGAACTGACACTTTAATACTTAGTATGCTCAATCAGGGACTGTGATAGCTAGGATGAAACTTTTTATGGAGCTTATGGGATTTCATGGGAGACATAGGGTGGGATGCCATGTGGGATGCCATGTGGGACATGGGGTGGGATGCCATGTGGGACATAGGGTAGGATGCCATGTGGAACAGGGTGGAATGCCACGTTGGATACGTAGTGGAATGCCATGCAGGACATAGGATGGATTGCCATGGGATGGAATGTCATGTGGGACATGGGATGATATGGGATGTCATGTGGGACATGGCGTCCCACCCCATTTAAACAAGTCATTTGTGTATAAGTTATTATATAAACTGACACTTTCATACATGGTATGCTCAATCAGGGACTGTGATAGCTAGGATAAGACTTCTTATGGAGCCTATGGGATGTCATGTGGGACATGGGGTGGGATGCCATGTGGGACATGAAATGGGATGCCATGTGGGACATGGGGTGGGATGCCATGTGGAACAGGGTAGAATGCCATGTGGGACATGGTGGGATGCCACGAGTAACACAGAGTGTGACATTGGTTGGGATGCCATGTGTGACATAAAAAAGGATGCCATGTGTGACATAAGGTAGGATGCCATGTGTGACTTAAGGTAGGAGGCTATGTGGGGCATAAGGTAGGAGGCCATGGGGACATGGGATGTGGGACATGAGATGTGATGTCATGTGGGACATAAAGTAGGATATTATTGAGACATTAGGAGGGATACCATGTGGAACAAAATATTTGGGCACCAACAGTTGTATCAGGCATGATTTTTTAAACTCCACCTTTATCATTGTGCTCATTTGCATAAAGTTGCTACAGTATTATGACCTGACCAGACTTTTTTTTAATTTAATATGCTTAGTCAGGGAGTGTGACAGGATGTGATTGCATATAAACATAGGGAGGGATGCCATGTGGGACATGGATGAGGGCTATGAAGGACATATGATTTAATATTTACCATGTTGTATAAACTAAGGGCTATATCAGGCACACTTATTTGGACTCCACCTTTTTTTTCTTATTCAACAACTCATTTGCATTTAATTTATTATATGAACTGACACTTTAATACATAGTATGCTCAATCAGGGACTGTGATAGCTAGGATAAGACTTCTTATGGAGCTTATGGTATGTCATGGGAGACATAGGGTGGGATGCCATGTGGGATGCCATGTGGGACATGGGGTGGGATTCCATGTGGGACATGGGGTGGGATGCCATGTGGAACAGGGTGGAATGCCACGTAGGATACGTGGTGGAACGCCATGCAGGACATAGGGTGGATTGCCATGGGATGGAATGTCAATTGGGACATGGGATGATATGGGATGTCATGTGGGACATGGCGTCCCACCCCATTTCAACAAGTCATTTGCCTATAAGTTATTATATGAACTGACACTTTCATACATAGTATGCTCAATTAGGGTCTGCGATAGCTAGGATGAGACTTCTTATGAAGCCTATGGGATGTCATGTGGGACATGGGGTGGGATGCCATGTGGGACATGGAATGGGATGCCATGTGGGACATGGGGTGGGATGCCATGTGGAACAGGGTAGAATGCTAGTAGGGCATGGTGGGATGCCACGAGTAATACAGAGTGTGACATAGGTTAAGATGACATGTGTGACATAAGGTAGGATGCCATGTGTGACATAAGGTAGGATGCCATGTGTGACATATGGTAGGAGGCTATGTGGGACATGAGGTAGGAAGCCATGGGGACATGGGATGTGGGACATGAGACGTAATGCCATGTGGGACATAGGATGTGGTGCCATGTGGAACAGGGTGGAATGCCACGTAGGATACGTGGTGGAATGCCATGCAGGACATAGGGTGGATTGCCATGGAATGAAATGTCATGTGGGACATGGGATGATATGGGATGTCATGTGACATGGCAGCCCACCCCATTTAAACAAGTCATTTGTGTATAGACTATTATATAAACTGACACTTTCATACATGGTATGCTCAATCAGGGACTGTGATAGCTAGGATAAGACTTCTTATGGAGCCTATGGGATGTCATGTGGGACATGGGGTGGGATGCCATGTGGGACATGAATGGGATGCCATGTGAAACATGGGGTGGGATGCCATGTGGAACAGGTAGAATGCCATGTGGGACATGGTGGATGCCACGAGTAACACAGAGTGTGACATTGGTTGGGATGCCATGTGTGACATAAAAAGGATGCCATGTGTGACATAAGATAGGATGCCATGTGTGACATAAGGTAGGAGGCTATGTGGGGCATAAGGTAGGAGGCCATGGGGACATGGGATGTGGGACATGAGATGTGATGTCATGTGGAACATAAAGTAGGATATTATTGGGACATTAGGAGGGATACCATGTGGAACAAAATATTTGGGCACCAACAGCTGTATCAGGCATGATTTTTTAAACTCCACCTTTATCATTGTGTTCATTTGCATAAAGTTGCTACAGTATTATGACCTGACCAGACTTTTTTTTAATTTAATATGCTTAGTCAGGAGTGTGACAGGATGTGATTGCATATAAACATAGGGAGGGATGCCATGTGGGACATGGATGAGGGTCATGAAGGACATATGATTTAATATTTACCATGTTGTATAAACTAAGGGCTATATCAGGCACACTTATTTGGACTCCACCTTTTTTTTCTTATTCAACAACTCATTTGCATTTAATTTATTATATGAACTGACACTTTAATACATAGTATGCTCAATCAGGGACTGTGATAGCTAGGATAAGACTTCTTATGGAGCTTATGGTATGTCATGGAGACATAGGTGGATGCCATGTGGGATGCCATGTGGGACATGGGGTGGATTCCATGTGGGACATGGGGTGGGATGCCATGTGGAACAGGGTGGAATGCCACGCAGGATACGTGGTGGAACGCCATGCAGGACATAGGGTGGATTGCCATGGGATGGAATGTCAATTGGGACATGGATGATATGGGATGTCATGTGGGGACATGGCGTCCCACCCCATTTCAACAAGTCATTTGCCTATAAGTTATTATATGAACTGACACTTTCATACATAGTATGCTCAATTAGGGTCTGCGATAGTTAGGATGAGACTTTATGAAGCCTATGGGATGTCATGTGGGACATGGGGTGGGATGCCATGTGGGACATGGAATGGGATGCCATGGGACATGGGGTGGGATGCCATGTGGAACAGGGTAGAATGCTAGTAGGGCATGGTGGGATGCCACGAGTAATACAGAGTGTGACATAGGTTAAGATGACATGTGTGACATAAGGTAGGATGCCATGTGTGACATAAGGTAGGATGCCATGTGTGACATATGGTAGGAGGCTATGTGGGACATGAGGTAGGAAGCCATGGGGACATGGGATGTGGGACATGAGACGTAATGCCATGTGGGACATAGGATGTGGTGCCATGTGGAACAGGGTGGGAATGCCACGTAGGATACGTGTGGGTGGAATGCCATGCAGGACATAGGTGGATTGCCATGGAATGAAATGTCATGTGGGACATGGGATGATATGGGATGTCATATGTGACATGGCAGCCCACCCCATTTCAACAAGTCATTTGCGTATAGACTATTATATGAACTGACACTTTCATACATAGTATGCTCAATCAGGGACTGTGATAGCTAGGATGAGACTTCTTATGGAGCCTATGGGATGTCATGTGGGACATGGGGTGGGATGCCATGTAGGACATGGAATGGGATGCCATGTGAAACATGGGGTGGGATGCCATGTGGAACAGAGTAGAATGCCATGTGGGACATGGTGAGATGCCACGAGTAACACAGAGTGTGACATAGGTTGGGATGCCACGTGTGACATAAGGTAGGATGCCATGTGGGACATAAGATAGGATGCCATGTGCGACATAAGGTAGGAGGCTATGTGGGACATAAGGTAGGAGGCCATGGGGACATGGGATGTGGGACATGAGATGTGATGCTATGTGGAACATAAAGTAGGATATCATTGGGACATTAGGAGGGATACCATGTGGAACAAAATATTTGGGCACCAACAGCTGTATCAAGCATGATTTTTTAAACTCCACCTTGATCATTGTGTTCATTTGCATAAAATTGCTACAGTATTATGACCTGACCAGACTTTTTTATTTAATATGCTTAGTCAGGGAGTGTGACAGGATGTGATTGCATATAAACATAGGGAGGGATGCCATGTGGGACATGGATGAGGGTCATGAAGGACATATGATTTAATATTTACCATGTTGTATACACCAAGGGCTATATCAGGCATAATTATTTGACTCCATCTTTTTTTCTTATTCAACAACTCATTTGCATGTAAGTTATTATATGAACTGACACTTGAATACATATTATGCTCAATCAGGGACTGTGATAGCTAGGATGAGACTTCTTATGGAGCCTATGGGATGTCATGGGAGACATAGGGTGGTATGCCATGTGGGATGCCATGTGGGACATGGGGTGGAATGCCATGTGGGACATAAGGTGGGATGCCATGTGGAACAGGGTGGAATGCCACCTTGGATACGTAGTGGAATGCCATGCAGGACATAGGGTGGATTGCCATGGGATGGAATGTCATGTGGGACATGGGATGATATGGGATGTCATGTGGGACATGGCGTCCCACCCCATTTCAACAAGTCATTTGCGTATAAGTCATTATATGAACTGACACTTTCATACATAGTATGCTCAATCAGGGACTGTGATAGCTAGGATGAGACTTCTTATGAAGCCTATGGGATGTCATGTGGGACATGGGGTGGGATGCCATGTGGGACATGGAATGGGATGCCATGTGGGACATGGGGTGGGATGCCACGTGGAACAGGGTAGAATGCCATGTGGGACATGGTGGGATACCACGAGTAACACAGAGTGTGACATTGGTTGGGATGCCATGTGTGACATAAAAAAGGATGCCATGTGTGACATAAGGTAGGATGCCATGTGTGACTTAAGGTAGGAGGCTATGTGGGACATAAGGTAGGAGGCCATGTGGACATGGGATGTGGGACCTGAGATGTGATGCCATGTGGGACATAAAGTAGGATATCATTGAGACATTAGGAGGGATACCATGTGGAACAAAATATTTGGACACCAACAGTTGTATGAGGCATAAATTTTAAAATCCACCTTTATTATTGTGCTCATTTGCATAAAGTTGCTACAGTATTATGACCTGACCAGACTTTTGTTTATTTAATATGCTTAGTCAGGGAGTGTGACAGGATGTGATTGCATATAAACATAGGGAGGGATGCCATGTAGGACATGGATGAGGGCCATGAAGGACATATGATTTAATATTTACCATGTTGTATACACCAAGGGCTATATCAGGCATAATTATTTGACTTCACTTTTTTTCTTATTCAACAACTCATTTGCATGTAAGTTATTATATGAACTGACACTTCAATACATAGTATGCTCAATCAGGGACTGTGATAGCTAGGATGAAACTTTTTATGGAGCTTATGGAAAGTCATGTGAGACATAGGGTGGGATGCCATGTGGGATGCCATGTGGGACATGGGGTGGGATGCCATGTGGGACATAGGGTGGGATGCATGTGGAACAGGGTGGAATGCCACGTTAGATACGTAGTGGAATGCCATGCAGGACATAGGGTGGATTGCCATGGGATGAAATGTCATGTGGGACATGGGATGATATGGGATGTCATGTGGGACATGGCGTCCCACCCCATTTTAACAAGTCATTTGCGTATAAGTTATTATAGGAACTGACACTTTCATACATAGTATGCTCATTCAGGTACTGTGATAGCTAGGATGAGACTTCTTATGGAGCCTATGGGATGTCATGTGGGACATAGGGTGGGATGCCATGTGGGACATGGAATGGGATGCCATGTGGGACATGGGGTGGAATGTTATGTGGAACAGGGTAGAATGCCATGTGGGACATGGTGGGATGCCACGAGTAACACAGAGTGTGACATAGGTTGGGATGCCATGTGTGACGTAAGGTAGGATGCCATGTGTGACATAAGGTAGGATGCCATGTGTGACATAAGGTAGGATGCCATGTGTGACATAAGGTAGGATGCCATGTGTGACATAAGGTAGGATGCCATGTGTGACATAAGGTAGGAGGCTTTGTGAGACATAAGGTAGGAGGCCATGGGGTCATGGGATGTGGGACATGAGATGTGATGCCATGTGGGACATAAAGTAGGATATCATTGGGACATTAGGAGGGATACCATGTGGAACAAAATATTTGGGCACTAACACTTGTATGAGGCATAATTTTTAAAATCCACCTTTATTATTGTGCTCATTTGCATAAAGTTGCTACAGTATTATGACCTGACCAGACTTTTGTTTATTTAATATGCTTAGTCAGGGAGTGTGACAGGATGTGATTGCATATAAACATAGGGAGGGATGCCATGTAGGACATGGATGAGGGCCATGAAGGACATATGATTTAATATTTACCATGTTGTATACACCAAGGGCTATATCAGGCATAATTATTTGACTCCACCTTTTTCTTATTCAACAACTCATTTGCATATACGTTATTGTATGAACTGACACTTTAATACATAGTATGCTCACTCAGGGATTGTGATAGCTAGAATGAGACTTCTTATGGAGCTTATGGGATGTCATGTGAGACATAGGGTGGGATCTTATGTGGGGCATGGGGTGGGATGCCATGTGGGACATGGGGTAGGATGCCATGTGGAACAGGATGGAATGCCACGTAGGATACGTGGTGGAATACCATCCAGGACATAGGGTAGGAGGCTATGTGGGACATAATTTAGGAGGCCATGGGGACATGGGATGTGGAATATGAGATGTGATGCCATGTGGGACATAAAGTAGGATGCCATTGGGACATTAGGAGGGATACCATGTGGAACATATGGTGGAATGCTATGTGGAACATCAGGTGGGAAGCCACTGATGTGGGACACAGGGAGGGATGCCATGTGGAACATAGGGAGGGATGTCATGTGGTACATATGGTTGGATTAATGTGGGACATACATGTAGGATGGGATCCATGTGAGTCATAGCGTGAAATGCCACGTGAGACATATGGTGGAATGCCATGTGGGACATATGGTGGAATGCCATGTGAGACACTGTATGGTGGTTTGCCATGTGGGAGATATGGTGGAATGCCATGTGGGACAAGGCATGGGATGCCATGTGGGACATGAGGTGGGATGTCATTTGGTACATGGGATGTGGGACATAGGGTGGAATGCCATGTGGGTCATAGGATGGGATGCCCTGTGGGACATATGATGGAATGCCAAGGGAGACATGAGATGTCATGTGGGACATGGGGTGGGATGCCATGTGGAAGATATGGTGGAATGCCATGTGGGACATGAGATGGGCTGCCATGTGGGATGCCATGTGGGACATGGGGTGAGATGCCACGTGGTACGGCACATGGGATGCCATGTGGGACTTAGTGTGAGATGCCATTTTTATAATTGGCCGGGTCATATAATATGGGTGTCAATTTGCATGGGCATGCGAACCATGACGGTATTTACCAATCTGGTTTTGTATCGAATTTCAAAAATATTCATATTTCTTTTACTGTCAAAACATGAATCATTTTCTGCAATCCTTTAAAGTTAGTCTACACGCGGTAAAAGTTTATGGATTGGGAAGAAGGATGCATTATGGGGAAATGTCGGCGTCCATGCATTAAATGAAATGAAATTACAAATCATGAATTTAAAGGATTTGAGTCCTTAGAATTACTCCCTAACTGTTTCGGTAGGCCTCTATCTGTCCACAAAAAAAAAAAATCATTTTCTGCAATCCTTTAAAGTTCGTCTACACACGCGGTAAAAGTATATGGATTGGGAAGTAGGATGCATTATGGGAAAATGTCGGCGTCAATGCATTAAATGAAATGAAATTACAAATCATGAATTTAAAGGATTTGAGTCCTTAGAATTACTCCCTAACTATTTCGGTAGGCCTCTATCTGTCCACAAAAAACCCCAAAAAGAAGTATTGATTAAAGAGACCTATAGACAGGTGTCATATAACTTAACGTAAACCATGAAAATAGCCAAAAATTTAATATAAATCGGTTAAAAAATATATCATTTTACTGCTGCTTTTTGAATTTTCAGGCCTTATTACAATAATTTATGCAAATATAGAAATGTTGATATATCATCAAGCTAACTTATTATAACATCAAGCGAACTTATTAATTTTCAATCCTCCAACAACGTTTTGAATCTCCACCATACTCTTTTATTAAAATTTAGCAGGAGAAAGCAGTCTGATTTTTAGTGACTGACATCTAGGAGAGAACTTTAAAGATATTCAGCTGTTTTCACATCAATACTTTGCATATATTTTAATTAACGGAAACAACAGGTGTATTTGACATAATTTACAGACTACTCTGTTCAGTATTTAAGTATCTTTGTGGTGAATATAACATCTATCTGTCCATACACATTTAAATTAGGATACTCCAACATGCTTTTATTCATAGTTTTTATCATTAGTATTTGTGCTGCTGAATATCTTCATGCAGTTTCATAATATGGAATGTAGAGTGCAATGACATGTTGATCAAAGATGGTTTGGCATGTGAATCATAGGTGGCATGTGTGTCATAGGTAGGATGACATGTGGATCATAAGTGGGGTGGTGTGTGGATCATAGGTGGGATGGTATGTGGGTCATAGGTGGGATGGTATGTAGGTCATAGATGTGATGTGGTGGTATGTGGATCATAAATGGGGTGGCATGTGTGTCATAGGTAGGATGACATGTGGATCATATGTGGGTGGCATGTGTGTCATAGGTAGGATGACATGTGGATCATAAGTGGGGTGGTGTGTGGATCATAGGTGGGATGGTATGTGGGTCATAGGTGGGATGGTATGTGAGTCATAGGTGGGGACTGGCATGTGGGTCATAGGTGCGGTGGTGTGTAGGTCATAGATGTGGTGGTATGTGGATCATAAATGGGGTGGCATGTGTGTCATAGGTAGGATGACATGTGGATCATAAGTGGGGTGGTGTGTGGATCATAGGTGGGATGGTATGTGGGTCATAGGTGGGATGGTATGTGAGTCATAGGTGGGGGGACTGGCATGTGGGTCATAGGTGCGGTGGTGTGTAGGTCATAGATGTGGTGGTATGTGGATCATAAATGGGGTGGCATGTGTGTCATAGGTAGGGTGACATGTGGATCATATGTGGGGTGGCATGTGGGACATAGGTCGGGTCGTATGTAGGTCTTAAGTAGGATAACATGTGGATCATAAGTGGGGTGTTGTGTGGATCATATAGTTGGGATGGTATGTGGGTCATAGGTGCGGTGGTTTGTGGGTCATATGTGGAATGGCATATGAGACGTAGCTGATATGACATGTGGGTAATGGGTGCAATGGCATATGGGACGTGGCTATGGCATGTGGGTCATAGATGATGGGATGACATATGGATGCAGCTCGGGGTGGACAGTATTAACAGATTGGTGGGTTTGTATACGAAATAGGGTGGTATAAAATGTGGGACATAGGGTACAATGGCATATGGGACATATACATGGTATGAGGGTTATAAGTGGGGTGGTATGTAGGTCATACGTAGGATGACATGTGGATCATAAGTGGGATGTGGATTATAGGTGGGATGGTATGTGGGTCATAGGTGCGGTGGTTTGTGGGTAATATGTGGAATGGCATATGGGACGTAGCTGATATGACATGTGGGTAATATGTGGAATGGTATATGGACGTAGCTATGGCATGTGGGTCATAGATGGGGTGGCATGTGGGTCCATAGATGATGGGATGACATATGGATGCAGCTCGGGGTGGACGGTATGGGACGGTATTGGCATATTGGTGGGTTTGTATACGAAATAGGGTGGTATAATATGGGACATAGGGTAGAATGGCATATGAGACATAACGTCATGGCACTCACTGGATAAATCACAATGGACACAATATGGGACGGAGGGTTGGGTGGTATATATGGTTCATAAGATGAAATGACATATGGGGCATATGATGCGACGTCATATGAGATATATTGATTGGGATGAAAGGTAACCAGTGGGATTTCGCATAAGAATGGTAAAGTATTATATGGGATATCGAATGGGTTGGTATATGGGGCGGAGTGGGATGGCATGTGTTTGATGGTGGATATGATGGCGTACATTTATAAAATAGAGGGCGGGTTGTCATATTCAGACATTGAGTGTAATGGCATATGGAACAGGGTGACATAGATAGGATAGTGGGTTTGACGCACACGTATGAGACATAACGTGGGATGTCATATGAGAAATAGTTTTAAATGGGACATCTGGTGACATGGCAAATGGGAAATACAGGGAGTGTTATCAGAACATATGATGGGTTGTCATGTGGGGCACTGGGTGGGGATGGCATGCGGGACATAGACTATAATGGCATGTGAGACAGGGTGGGATGGAAGATACTGGATAAAGGCCGGATTGCAATATATATCATGTGGAGCATTTGGTAGGTTGTATGTGGGAAATGGTGGCATGTTTAGTTATGGGTATACACGAGGTAAAGAGTTGGATGGTACATAGCTGGAATGGCATATGGGGCATAATATGTATGCGATAAAAGGTGGGACGTAGGGGTGGGAAATTATTTTGGACTTTGGGGTGGAAGGTACTGTATAGAGGATGGGAATGCGTTTAAGAAATAGCTTGAAATACCATGTGAAATATTGGGTAGGTCGGCATATGGAATAAGCTGATATGAATAGAATAGTGTGTATGGCGTACACGTATGCGACATAGCGTGGGTTGTCATATGGGACATAGTTTGGACGGCATGTGGAACATAGGGGTTGCAACATGGGACCAGAGTCGTATGACATGTGTTGTATTGTGGATATGATGGCGTACATGTATAAGACAGAGAGATGGTGGGTTGTAATATGGGTGGAATGGCATGTGGGAGGGTACATGGGGTATAGTATTATATGTTACATGGAATATAAGGTGGGGCAGACTCAAGGTTTGAAAGTCATATGGCACATAGATTTTAGTGACGAGGCCATAGGGGGTGATGACATGGGTGACGTATGGTGGCTGCGTTGATGGTGTATGCGGCATGGGCTAAGATATAAAATGGGAAACAGGGTGGGAGGAAAGATATTGGACATGTGTTAGATTGCGTATGATTACGATATGATTAAGAATAGTAGGTGTGATGGCAGACATGTCTAAAACAAGATTGGACATAGGATGACTTATATGATTTAATGTAGGATAGAGGTTCGGATTACATATGGGACATAGCTAGGCTGGGATATCATATAGGTGGGATGGAGGTTAGGATAGGTTGTCTCCAGGGGCGGACCCCCTCTAGATCCGCCCTTGGTCTGTATGGGCTTATTTAAGGTTTATGGACAGGTAGAATTTTATATTTACCAGAAAGAGCTTTAGATCCTGAATTTTAAAGTTTCAGTGAACATTTTTAATGAATGCAAAAGTTGTTGTTGTTTCAATTCATGTTTATACCCTTTTTCTCTGGTGAAGGACTCAAAGTATTTGGTGAAGGGACCGCAAAAAAACCGGGGAGGGGTGGAGACTACATACAGGATTTGCTGCATACCTAAGTTAAAAAATGATGTAAAAGGAAGTTCATATTGATGCCTTGGATTTAAAAACGCTGTTAGAATGTCATTGTTTAATCGATTTTGATAAACATTTTCAAACTATTATCTATAAATACTATGATTTTTTTTTTTTTTTAGGAGTATTTCAAAACATGTTTAGGGATGGGGGAATAAGAAGGGGGAATAAGAAGGGGGTGGAGACTACAAACAGGATTTGCTGCACACCTCCAAAGAAGTTCATATTGATGCCTTGGATTTAAAAACGCTGTTAAAATGTCATTGTTTAATCGACTTTGATGAACATTTTTAAACTATCATCTATAAATACTATAAAATCTTTTTTTTTTTTTTAGGAGTATTTCAAAACATGTTTTTGCGAATAATTTTGAGTCTTCACAAATTGTAGCAAGATCATTTTCCATTATTTGCAATGACTAAGATTTTATTTGAGATAAAATAGATACAACTTTTAACAATTTTAAGGTTGAAAATAAAGCAACTGTACAACTTTAAAGTTACAACTTTTAAAACTTTAAAGCCGTAACGTAACCTTAAAGTTGTAACTTTAGAGTTGTTGCAACTTCAAGAAGGTTGCAACTTCAAACCTGCAACTTCATGGTTGCAGCTTCAAGGTTGCAACTTCAAGGTTGCAACTTCAAGGTTGCAACTTCAACAAGGTTGCAGCTTCAACAGGGTTGCGGCTTCAACAAGGTTGCAGCTTTAACAAGGTTGCAACTTCGATAGCAAGGTTGCAACTTCAACAAGCAAGGTTGCAACAAGGTCGTAACTTCAACAAAGTCGCAACTTCAAAAAGGTCGCAACTTTGACATAGTTGCAACTTCATGGTTGCAACTTCATGGTTGCAACTTCATGGTTGCAACTTCATGGTTGCAACTTCATGGTTGCAACTTCATAGTTGCAACTTCATGGTTGCAACTTCAAGGTTGCAACAACTTCATGGTTGCAACTTCATGGTTGCAACTTCATGGTTGCAACTTCAAGGTTGCAGCAACTTCATGGTTGCAACTTCATGGTTGCAACTTTATGGTTGCAACTTCATGATTACAACTTCATGGTTGCAACTTCATGGTTGCAACTTCATGGTTGCAACTTCATGGTTGCAACTTGGTTGCAACAACTTCATGGTTGCAACTTCATGGTTGCAACTTTATGGTTGCAACTTTATGGTTACAACATCATGGTTGCAACAACTTCAAGGTTGCAACAACTTCGTGGTTGCAACAACTTCGTGGTTGCAACAACTTCGTGGTTGCAACAACTTCGTGGTTGCAACAACTTCATGGTTGCAACAACTTCATGGTTGCAACAACTTCATGGTTGCAACAACTTCATGGTTGCAACAACTTCATGGTTGCAACAACTTCATGGTTGCAAAAACTTCATGGTTGCAACAACTTCATGGTTGCAACAACTTCATGGTTGCAACAACTTTATGGTTGCAACAAATTCATGGTTGCAACAACTTCATGGTTGCAACAACTTCATGGTTGCAACAACTTCATGGTTGCAACAACTTCATGGTTGCAACAACTTCATAACTGCAACAACTTCATGGTTGCAACTTCAACAAGGCTGGAACTTCAACAAGGCTGGAACTTCAACAGGGTTGCAACTTCAACAAGGTTGCAACTTCAACAGCTTGCAACAACTTCATGGTTGCAACAACTTCATGGTTGCAAAAACTTCATGGTTGCAACAACTTCATGGTTGCAACAACTTCATGGTTGCAACAACTTCATAACTGCAACAACTTCATGGTTGCAACTTCAACAAGGCTGCAACTTCAACAAGGCTGCAACTTCAACAAGGTTGCAACTTCAACAAGGCTGGAACTTCAACAAGGCTGGAACTTCAACAGGGTTGCAACTTCAACAAGGTTGCAACTTCAACAGCTTGCAACAACTTCATGGTTGCAACAACTTCATGGTTGCAAAAACTTCATGGTTGCAACAACTTCATGGTTGCAACAACTTCATGGTTGCAACAACTTCATGGTTGCGACAACTTCATGGTTGCGACAACTTCATGGTTGCGACAACTTCATGGTTGCGACAACTTCATGGTTGCGACAACTTCATGGTTGCGACAACTTCATGGTTGCAACAACTTCATGGTTGCAACAACTTCATGGTTGCAACAACATGGTTGCAACAAACATGGTACATGGTTGCGACAACGCATCACGGTTGCGACAACTTCATGGTTGCGACAACTTCATGGTTGCGACAACTTCATGGTTGCGACAACGCACATGGTTGCGACAACGCACATGGTTGCGACAACGCACATGGTTGCGACAACGCACATGGTTGCGACAACGCACATGGTTGCGACAACGCACATGGTTGCGACAACGCACATGGTTGCGACAACGCACATGGTTGCGATACATGGTTGCGATAACGCACATGGTTCGCGACAACGCGCGCATGGTTGCGATAACGCATTACGGTTGCGATAACGCGCATTACGGTTGCGATTAACGCATTACGGTTGCGATTAACGCATGGCCGCGATAACGCTATTACGGCATGGTTGCGACAACGCACATGGTTGCGATAACGCACATACGGTTGCGACATAACGCATTATGGTTGCGACATAACGCATACGGTTGCGATAATAACGCACATGGTTGCGATAACGCGCATTACGGTTGCGATTAACGCATACGGTTGCGACAACGCGCATACGGTTGCGATAACGCATACGGTTGCGATAACGCCATGGTTGCGGCATAACGCATTACGGTTGGCGGCTAACGCATACGGTTGCGATAACGCATACGGTTGCGATAACGCATACGGTTGCGATAACGCACATACGGTTGCGTATAACGCATACGGTTGCGATATAACGCACATGGTTGCGCATAACGCATTACGGTTGCGATAACGCCATTACGGTTGCATAACGCATACGGGCGCATAACGCATACGGTTGCGACATTAACGCATTACGGTTGCGACATAACGCATACGGTTGCGTAATAACGCACATGGTTGCGATAACGCATTACGGTTGCGATAACGCACATGGTTGCGATAATAAGCGCACATGGTTTGCGATAACGCATACGGTTGCGATAACGCATTACGGTTCGCGATAACGCACATGGTTGCGATAACGCACATGGTTGCGTTAACGCATACGGTTGCGATAACGCACATACGGTTGCGACATAACGCACATGGTTGCGATAACATACATGGTTGCGATAACGCATACGGTTGCGATAACGCATTACGGTTGCGATAACGCGCACGGTTGCGATAACGCGCATACGGTTGCGTTAACGCATTACGGTTGCGACATAACGCATGGTTGCGCTAACGCATGGTTGCGATAACGCACCGATTACATGGTTGCGATTAACGCACATGGTTGCGACAACGCACATGGTTGCGATTAATAACATGGTTGCATAACGCGCATGGTTGCGATAACGCACATGGTTGCGACATAACGCATGGTTGCGATAACGCATGGTTGCGATAACGCATGGTTGCGATAACGCATACGGTTGCGATAACGCATGGTTGCGTTTAACGCGCATTACGGTTGCGATAACGCTATTATGGTTGCGATAACGCACATGGTTGCGATAACGCGCACAGCGCATAACGCGACATGGTTGCGCGATAACGCACATGGTTGCGATTAACGCACATGGTTTAACGCATACGGTTGCATAACGAGCATGGTTGCGATAACGCACATGGTAATTGCGACAACGCACATGGTTAACGCGCATGGTTGCGACATAACGCATACGGTTGCGATAACGCATTACATGGTTGCGACATAACGCGCATGGTTGCGATAACGCATGGTTGCATAACGCATTACGGTTGCGATAACGCACATGGTGGCGATAACGCGCATTACGGTTGCGATAACGCATTACATGGTTGCGATTAACGCATTACGGTTGCGATAAACATGGTTGCGATAACGCACACGGTTGCGATAACGCACATGGTTGCGATAACGCATACGGTTGCGATAACGCATGGTTGCGTTTAACGCACATGGTTGCATAACAACGCATATGGTTGCGATAACGCATACGGTTGCCATAACGCACATGGTTCGCATAACGCATACGGTTGCGATAACGCATACGGTTGCGATAACGCATACGGTTGCGATAACGCATACGGTTGCGATAATAACCATTACGGCGATAACGCATACGGTTGCGATTAACGCATGGTTGCGATAACGCATTATGGTTGCGATAACGCACATGGTTGCGACATAACGCATTATGGTTGCGATAACGCATATGGTTGCGATAACGCATTACGGTTGCGATTAACGCACATGGTTGCGATAACGACATGGTTGCGATAACGCATATGGTTGCGATAACGCATGGTCGCGATTAACATTACGGTTGCGATAACGCACATGGTTGCGATTAACGCGACATGGTTGCGATAACGCATTACGGTTGCATAACGCATACGGTTGATAAACGCGGATAACGCATAACATGGTTGCGATAACGCATATGGTTGCGTACATAACGACATGGTTGGCGATAACGACATGGTTGCGATAACGACATACGGTTGCGATAAACGCATACGGTTGCGATAACGCATTACGGTTGCGGATAACGCATACGGTTGCGATAACGCATTATGGTTGCGATAACGCACATAACGCCATAACGCATGGTTGCGCGATAACGCATACGGTTGCGATAACGCATACGGTTGCGGCATAACGCATTACGAAGGCGACATAACGACATGGTTGCGATAACGCATTACGGTTGCGATAACGCATACGGTTGCGATAACGCATTACGGTTGCGATAACGCATACGGTTGCATAACGCACATGGTTGCATAACGCATACGGTTGCGATAACGCATGGTTGCGATAACGCATTACATGGTTGCGCATAACGCGCATGGTTGCGATAACGCGCATGGTTGCGCGCACCAGTACGTGGTTGCGCGCACCGAGTACGTGGTTGCGCGCACCGAGTACGTGGTTGCGCGCACCGAGTACGTGGGTGCGCGCACCGAGTACGTGGGTGCGCGCACCGAGTACGTGGGTGCGCGCACCGAGTACGTGGGTGCGCGCACCTTGTGCGTAGTTGCGCGCACCCACGCACATGGTGCGCGCACCCACGCACATGGTGCGCGCACCCACGCACATGGTGCGCGCACCCACGCACATGGTGCGCGCACCACGCACATTGTGCGCGCACCCACGCACATGGTGCGCGCACCCACGCACATGGTGCGCGCAACTACGTACTCGGTGCGCGCAACTACGTACTCGGTGCGCGCATACGTACTTGGTGCGCGCATACGTACTCGGTGCGCGCACCCACGTACTCGGTGCGCGCACCCACGTACTCGGTGCGCGCACCAACGTACTCGGTGCGCGCACCCACGTACTATGTGCGCGCATCCACGTACTCGGTGCGCGCACCCACGTACTCGGTGCGCGCACCCACGTACTCTGTGCGCGCACCCACGTACTCTGTGCGCGCAACCACGTGCTCGGTGCGCACACCCACGTGCTCGGTGCGCTTTTACGTGCTGGGCGCACAATCACGTGCTCGGTGCGCGCACATACATGCTCAATGCGCGCGCCTACGTGCTCAGTGCGCGCACTTTTTTGGTAGTGCGCACACTTGTAATAGTGCGCGCGCACTTTTGGTAGTGCGCGCGCACCTTTGTGCTTTGTGCGCGCACCTATGAAACTATGCGTGCACTCTCATGTGGTTCTGCACGAGCACCTATATGGCTCTGTGCGAGCACCTATATGGCTCTGCGCGAGCACCTATATGGCTCTGCACGAGCACCTATATGGCTCTCGCGAGCACCTATATGGCTCGCGCGAGCACCTATATGGCTCTGGCGCGAGCACCCATATGGCTCTCGCGCGAGCACCTATATGGCCCTGCGCGAGCACCTATATGGCTCTGGGCGCGAGCACCTATATGGCTCTGGGCGCGAGCACTATATGGCTCTGGGCGCGAGCACCATATGGCTCTGCGCCGAGCATCTATATGGCTCTGCGCGAGCACCTATATGGCTCTGCGCGAGCACCTATATGGCTCTGCGCGAGCACCTACAGTATATGGCTCTGCGCGAGCACCTATATGGCTCTGCGCGAGCACCTATATGGCTCTGCGCGAGCACCTATATGGCTCTGCACGAGCACCTATATGGCTCTGCGCGAGCACCTATATGGCTCTGCGCGAGCACCTATATGGCTCTGCACGAGCACCTATATGGCTCTGCGCGCGAGCACCTATATGGCTCTGCGCGAGCACCTATATGGCTCTGCGTGAGCATCTATGGCTCTGTGGCGCCGCACTATATGGCTCTGCGCGAGCACCTATATGGCTCTGCGCGAGCACCTACAGTATATGGCTCTGCGCGAGCACCTATATGGCTCTCTGGCGCGAGCACCTATATGGCTCTGGCGCGAGCACCTATATGGCTCTGCGCGAGCATCTATATGGCTCTGCACGAGCACCTATATGGCTCTGCGCGAGCACCTATATGGCTCTGCGTGAGCACCTATATGGCTGTGCACGAGCACCTATATGGCTCTGCGCGAGCACCTATATGGCTCTGCACGAGCACCTATATGGCTCTGCGCGAGCACTTATATGGCTCTGCGCGCGCACCTCTGGGGCTCTCTGCGCGCACCTCTGGGGCTCTCTGCGCGCACCTATGGGGCTCTCTGCGCGCACCTATGGGGCTCTCTGCGCGCACCTATGGGGCTCTCTGCGCGCATCTATGGGGCTCTCTGCACGCACCTATGGGGCTCTCTGCGCGCACCTATTTGGCGCTCCGCATGCAGTGATGGGTTTTTGCGCGCACTGATGTATTTATGTGTGCACTATTGTGTCCGCTCGCACATGAATGGGCTTCTCGTGCACATTTATGGCCTCCACGTGCACGATTGTGGTTTCCGCACGCATGAATTTGCCTCAGCGTTCCAACGGTTTACCCACGCATCGTTGTGCTTTAGCTCGTACTACTAGTTCTTTGCGTGCACAAATGCTCCGCGCACACGATTGGGCTTCTGCACGCTAATGGGCCTTTGCGTGCCAATGGCCCTCCAGGCTTCAATGGGCCTCGGCGCGCCAAACGGCCTCTGCGCGCCAATGGGCATTTGCGCGCCAATGGGCCTCCGTGCGCCAATGGCCCAACGTGTGCCAATGGGCTTATGCGCGCCAATGGGCCTCTGCGCTAATGGCTTTGCGCGCCTAAGTTTTAACTTGAACCGTTTTTAAAGTTGAAGCTTTAAAGTTAACTTTAAAGTTGGAACTTTAGTTACTTTAACTTGAAAATTACATCTTTTTAAATTTTCTATTTTCTTTCAAATTCAATCTGTCTGAAATGTCGAGAATGGAGATTCTGGATTCTTAGTGAAGGTTTGAAGGAGACTTATGAGACCGGAGTCCTGAGGTCCCGGAGGATACCATACCGCCAGGTGGTACTAAAGGCCTTTTCGAGGTCAAAGAAGATAGAGATAGTGTGGTGATATAAATATAGAAAAACAAAAGCATTTTGAAGTGTTTTCCTGTTCATACTTCATATTTTTAAATATATTTGATAAATTAAACTTTGATTATGGTATTTGTAAACTACACATTCTATTTTTAAAACCCGACGACTAATCAATACACTCAGAATTGAATGATCTTTTCAGTACGTGGTTGAATAGAAAACTTTAAAACTACAATTATGGAAAAGAAAGCGTGTAGCCCAGGAGAATCAAAGGTTGTATTATACAAGTATAGTGCCGAATATTTATTCCTGTTTTGACCTACTAGTGCCGAATGTGTACGGATCAACTGCAGAAGCTTTTTTTCGTTTTGATTTATTGACAAAGGCACTTGTTAAGCAAGTTTAAGTTTAAGAAGGACTTTAAAAGAAACAAAATGGTGAAGAAAACATTTAAATATCGTATTCCCTTAAGCAGTTAAGGAGATATTCAAGTTTAAAGCCTTGTCAAATCTGTGTAGAAATGACTATATTTTATAGAAAGTAAGTTTTCCGAAAATGTTTTTAGAAAAATATTTCCGAGATAAGTTTCAACCGTTTTCAATGTTATCTTAACAAGTTATCAATTTAACTTCCCAATTGGGAATAAAGCATGCAAAGGTTGAATCTTTTCAGATGGGGACAGAGAGAAGACAGTGCGCCTCAGTTTCCTAGCCTGACCTCCTGTCCTGTTTGGTGGGGCTTGGCTCCTTGTGGAATATTTACCAGGCTCCGCTCCCGGGCCTGCATGATCATTACTAGTCTTGATTTCAGTCGCTTATACACAAGCAGACACATAACATTAAAGTTTAAGCTTGAATATCTCCTTAACGGAATAAGATTTTAAATGTTTTCTCTAACATTTTCTTTCTTTTGAAGTTCTTTTTAATATGGACCTGTGTGACTTGTGAATTGCAATCTTTTAATCGCATATTATGTTTGATATGCATCTTTTTATCGCTTTTTATAATTATAATAAACTGGCTAAACTGTAAATAATCAACAAATGGTACAAACACGAATGTTTGTTAATCAGTTTTGCATTCAAGCATAATGAATGCTAATGCGCATTTGTCGTAAATGATTCGCCACTATACATTCGTCATTATATCAAACAGGGACGATTTGTCAACAATAGTTAATTAATCAAAATCATACTTTTTATATTTGTCAAACTTCTTTCATAAAAAACCCCATAAATAAACATGGTAAATAATTTTCAGACTATATATGCATAATAACCAGGCCAAAATTCGCGCCATGCAGTATGTGGCACGGGGCCCGTTCTCCCTCTGCGAATGTAGGTGCCTCCTTGCAAAAAATCAAACGAATAAATATAACACATGTTAGTGCCTCCTCTCAAATTCCTTCTGCCCCTTAAAAAAAAAAAAAGTCCTGGCTACGGGATAATTAATAAAGCATTAGTTATCTTTATGAATGAGGTCGATTTCTCCACCTGATAGGCGGACAGTAAGCGTCAAGACATCTCTAAAGTGCCAGGATCAATTAAGAAATCAAAATTCCCCGCATCTTTTGCATTAAATTCCCTTTTCTGCATTTATTGGGACAATAGGCTTCAAGACATCTCTAAAGTGCCATAATCAATTAAGAAATCAAAATTTCCCGCATCTTTTGCATTAAACTGCCTTTTCCGCATTTATTGACATTGCCCAAGCTTGACAGAGAGCATCACCACTCGCAAGACGTCTCTGAAAAGAGCAAACAATAGAAAAGCTGTAAATCGCAATATTTTCTGAATATACAGAGAATGAGGGTTTTCATCTATGATTTTGACTTTTTTCCTTTTTTATCAGTTTATGACTTTATTCCGCTATTCGCTCAGAAAATTAAATAATTTATTGATTTAGGTCTGAGGTGAAATTTATGCAATTTTGAGCAAACCTGGGTAAATTTTTCGGTTACTCTTACCGTTATTCTTTGATTTTTAAAATACGGTATGGGAAAGGAAAGCCAGCTCAGGCTGCCAGGAGAATTACAAGTTGTACCATTAGAGTGTTGCATATTTTAAGCTTGAACAATTATTGACATTATATGTCAAAAATTGTTAATTAATACTTAAGAAATACTCAAATAGTTGTCTAACTCCTTTTATGAAAATAAGAAATAAACATGAATAAACATGGTAAATCATTCTTTCTTAGATAATATGCTATAAATAGGGCCCCGACACGTTTCACAGAGGCCAAGACCGATATAATTATTTTGCCTATTTGAAAACCATCGCTTTAAAAATTAATGGGTCATGGACCCCGCCACCTCCCGGTATCGGGAGCCCTGTTACCAAATTAATTAAGCATTAATTATCTTTTCCGAAGAGGTTGATTTTCTCCGCCTGATATGACAACAAGCTTTTAAGACGTCTCCGTAGTCCCATTGATCAAAACCAGAATAACAAATTTTCAAAATTTCCCGCGTGCGCGTCTAGATCTTTTGCTTTTTAAACTCCCTTTGTTGCATTTGTTGACATTTGACACATATATTGTGACCCCATGTAATTTATTTAAATATGTTGAATGGGCTCTAGACCGAAAAGTGAGGACAATTTTCTAGAGACTTACAAATATTCATCAAATCTTTTTGATTGTCGTGGAGCGCTTCAAAACTTCTCTAACACCAATTTCATACGAAACAGCTATCTGAGATCCATAAACATATAATTCTATCACTTTGGGAGGTAAAACAGGTCAATGAATATTTAAAAATTCACTAAAAGACGCCCTGAGGTATTGGTCTAGTCCACTTTTAGTTGTTCTTTACTTCCCAATTTCAAACATCTTTTGTTAGAAAGCCCATTTTAGGGATTAAACGAATCGGTTCGTTGCCCACCTGCCCACTGTGCACTGTTGCATTGGTTTAGTACGGTAGTCGCAATGGTTGTAACCCCATCACACATGTCAGCTCACATACACTTACAAGAATTAGCTGCCAATTTGAACAATTATTTCAATATTATTTATATAACTCAAAGATACGTGGACAGGTAGCAATACCTTGAACTTATTAATTGGAAGAAAATATGTTGTGGGACGTTCCATCAAGATATGGATTAACAATTCATTTTTTGCAACATTTTTATAAATTCGCACTAAAATAGATATGGAAAAAGTGTGTGTGTGTGTGGGGAGGGAATACATGTATACATGATTGGGTCTAGAGGAAAACCCTCTTAAACTTGGTGCAAAACTTGAACTAACGTGCAGGGTCAGAGTGTCCTCTTTGAGGACCCTCGTAAAAATGACTACACGAACAAGTTCGTTTTCTGCAATCTCCTCCATCTAGCCATGACCCCTTCCCACCCTTGCCTCTTTCGGACTCTATATGGACAAAGTGACATCAAAATATCTTCAGTCATAAATAATAACACACCTTGTCTGTAATATTACCAGCGCTGCCTATTCAGTGGCGTATATGAATAATTGTCATATTCCGGGGCTATGGCAAGTGCATAGGCTTATCATGCAGTTTGCACATCTTTTTTTGCATTAAGCCTTCATCTGTTCAAAAAGACAAGTTGTGAATCTCCGCCTGAAAGAGCCATAGGTCTGATGTAATTATGCTAAATTTTTTAACATTTTATGTGTTTTGATCTTGTCGGGCTGACTCAGGGCTTGTGGAAATTGTTGGTAACCCTTTTTCTCCTCTTTCGACTTACCTGGGGGGTGTCGGAAGGAACTCGGGCAAGAGAGGTACAGTAACTACTGAAAAAGGAGCACTTTTGTCAGTTTTGAAAAAGTGTGAGGAGGGGAGGGGAGGGGGAGGAGGGGGAGGGGGATGGGGGAAGTACCTGAGAATAATAACAATTCTTTAAATGCCGAGAAGTGTCTATCAATTTTCTTAAAATTTCTTTAAATGTTCGTGAAACTAATTTCCCTTTATTTTCAGAAAGCCTGGCCTTAATTATGTTAAGAACAAAATATTGCATAACCTGGAAAATGATATGAAGAAAATAACTGATATCACTGGTCAGCTGGTAGCCGAAATAATCGTAAACACAACTTATTTTGGCTTTGCACACTTGTTTTGTTTTATTTTTTTTGGATGGGGAGGGGAAGTGTCAAAAAGTGCTCTGTGGAATAATAGCTATTTGCTGCACAACATTTCACCAATGATACTAAGTGGTATTTCACAGGTAGTCGGTTTACAACCGTTTAGTTGTGTGACATCTCCTGCAGTCGCAAATATTGAACTTGAAGTTGAAGACGATTCGAGCTGAAATTTCTAAATCGTAGGCCCTGTGCCTACACTACATGCTTTATTTTAAAACGGAATTTACTACTCTCATGCGAAATAAGGTAACTTACAAAATTGATGGTAATCATATTCCGAGTATAGTTACAAAAATTGTTATGCATCCTTTTTGTCATGCTGCTTGTACAAATCATTTACACTACAACAGTAATTAATCAGTTTCACGAAGAAGTCGCCAGCATTAGGCTACGCACTAGTCTGGATATTTGCTCTTTTTGACTTTGAAGTGGTATATGTCCTGCTTTTTTCTTGTATGTTAAAGATTAATTAAGGATGGCAAGCACCATTGCTACTTCTCTCAACAGCTGAATGAGGAACAGAAGCTGCAATTGACCTACTTCCGCTTTGATAATCAGCGTATCTGTCCGCATAGCTGTGGAAAAACAGGTTAGACCTGATTGAGGCTTCAACTTAGTACCTCCAGCATCTCAGTTGTGTATTCTACCAACTGAGCTACCTGACTCCTTGACATGGCCAAGGCCCCCTGGATGGGACACCAGTCCATTGAAATGACCAAGTTATGTTTATATCTAAAATTCTAAACACACATATGCTTGTTTTTATAAAATAAATGTCTATATACTGTATAGAAAAAAGCAAACTTGTTTCCAATCATTTAGAAAGCAGTTATGAATTTTCAAATAATTACACTGAAAGACTTTCAGGAATGTACATGTAATGTGTCATACTTAGCCTTTTACTAGTCATTTGTATACAAGTCTCCTAAAGCTTTGAACCTTTAGAAGTTTGATAAATTCTGATCTTGTGACTCATACTCGAAGCTTTTACAATTTTAGCATACTGTAAAAGATTAGATTCATAAACCCTCTCTAGGAATTGACACCAGTCACATTCCTCATAATATAATAAGAAAAGTGAATCTACATGTAAGCTATCACTAAGTCTCAGTGTTTGCATCTAGAAATCAAAGAATTAAAAACAGCTAATCGATGTTTCTTTCTGTTTTTTACCTTTCATCTATCTAGTTTATGTGCTACACCTATACACCTTTGATATCATCAAGATGTGTGAGACAGCCTTCAAGCTACTACGACCCATCTGTGTGAGGGTCATGAAAAAGCCCTCAATTGCTGACTTGAAGGAACTGTCTGAGGTTCTTCCAAGAATAGATGATGATGCAGTGCAGACTCTGCAGCAATACATTTTACTTCCTTTGAGATTAATCCTCAAACCAACCCCAAGCAGGTACTGACTTAAAAATGTAATATTTACACATACATGCATGGTTCAATCCTTCGTACCAAAGATCTAAGAAATAGCACATGCCGTCCTCTCTCTTAAGGCTCATGATAAGAGATTGGAGTGTGAAACATAATAGTACAGGCTTGTTTACTGTATGTTGATTGTATTTTTGGGCCTCAAGAGTTCCCATTTTAAAGCACATCATCATGTATAACAAATTTATTTGTCAGATCTAAGTATTGCTATTATTTCTGGAAGTAGTCACCATGTGAAAGTGATTCTCATAAAAATTTAGGAATATTCAAATTTGAGAAAATGCAGTAAATATTACAAAGAAAAGAGTGAGTCTGTTATCCCACCTGGTGTACAACAATTTTTTGATAACAGTCACTTTTAGACAAGATTTGTCATGAAGGCTTCTTCAATCACTAACCATGCATTTATTTCACCACTTCAGATGGGGTTATTTACTATTCTGTGCAAACATTCTTTAGTTTTGTGTAGAATGAAGTGGAAAGGTTATCACTTCTTCTGAGATTATGGTTTGAGAGTGTATATTTATTTATTTATTGCACTTAATATAGTGTAAACCATAACATAGTTTTCGGCTGTGCTTTACAAATATATAAAATTAATAAAAGTAAATAAAGATATATACAAAGTCATAAACATACAAGAAAATTGTACAGAAACAAAAAAAAAACGTGTCATAAAAGCCAACCATATACAAAGATATCAAATGTATAAAAGTATAAAAGATATAAAATCTATTTCGGAAAGAGTTAGGTTTTTAGCTTTTTCTTAAATGTGTTTATTTACACATACATGCATGGTTCAATCCTTCATCTGACAGCTTAAATTCATTAGATAATTTTATGCACAGATCAGCCCCAGTCACACTAATATCTCCTGGCAGCAAAAGTTTCTCTATTTGTCCTTGCTACCAATGTCTTATATAAAGAGTTAAGCTCATTTCTACACAAGTGGTTGCTTTAAAATGTGAGAAAGAAAATTATTTTGACTTCTTTTTAACTCCGTATGATGCATGTACATCTACATAACCCTAATTAATTAACCATTATCATCTATTTTTTTGTATGTCGCCCTCAGGTCATCAGAACTAAAGCAATGGGCAATTGATTGTATATCAGCTGTTCTCAAGAGGTCAGAGCTCAACAGCTGGGAGGTCTTTTCAGATTTTTTTACAGCTCTTAGTATCAGTATAACTTCAAGAACGGATCATTCCAAAGGTATTTCTTCAATTACTTTCAATTTGCACTTATTTTATAATGTTTTATTCTTTTGTTTGCTATTGCTTTATTGAGTTTTATTGGGTAAAATTATTATCATTATTATTATGTAGATGCTTATATAGCTCTTATATTGAGAACAAAACTAAGTGCTTTACATTATTGGGTAAAAAGGTGTGTTTATAATTGCTTCTTGAAATTGATAATGTCACTTGCAGATCTGATGTGGACAGGCAGCTCATTCCAGAGAGATGATCCAGTGACAGCAAAGTTGTAACGACTAACTTGTTTGCTGCCATACTGTCTCCTTATCAGTGGGCCATTAGAGGCAGACCTAAGTCTGGGATCTCGGACATACAGATGAATTAATTCAGACAGATAAATTGGTGCAAGACCATGGAGATTTTAAAAAGATGAACATAAAGCCTAAACCTGATTCTTGACTGTGAGCCAAAATTCAATGCTCTCACACATTAGAAAAGTAACCGGTACCCAACATACATTACAAGAGAGGTGAGGTTAAAATTCAATGCTCTCACACATTAGAAAAGTAACCGGTACCCAACATATATCACAAGAGAAGCGAGGTTAAAATTCAATGCTCTCACACAATAGAAAAGTAACTGGTACACAACATATATCACAAGAGAAACGAGGTTGAAATTCAATGCTCTCACACATTAAAAAAGTAGCTGGTACCCGACATACATTACAGTAGAAGCGAGGTTAAAATTCAATGCTCTCACACATTAGAAAAGTAACCGGTACCCAACATACATTACAAGAGAAGCGAGGTTGAAATTCAATGCTCTCACACATTCGAAAAGTAACCGGTACCCAACATACATTACAAGAGAAGCGAGGTTGAAATTTAATGCTCTCACACAGTAGAAAAGTAACTGGTACCCAACATACATTACAGTAGAAGCGAGGTTGAAATTCAATGCTCTCACACATTAGAAAAGTAACCGGTACCCAACATACATTTCAGTAGAAGCGAGGTTGAAATTTAATGCTCTCACACATTAGAAAAGTAACTGGTACCCAACATACATTACAGTAGAAGCGAGGTTGAAATTCAATGCTCTCACACATTAGAAAAGTTACTGGTACCCAACATACATTACAGTAGAAGCGAGGTTGAAATTTAATGCTCTCACACATTAGAAAAGTAACGGTACCCAACATACATTACAGTAGAAGCGAGGTTGAAATTCAATGCTCTCACACATTAGAAAAGTAACGGTACCCAACATACATTACAGTAAAAGCGAGGTTGAAATTCAATGCTCTCACACATTAGAAAAGTAACCGGTACCCAACATACATTACAGTAGAAGCGAGGTTGAATTTTAATGCTCTCACACATTAGAAAAGTAACTGGTACCCAACATACATTACAGTAGAGCGAGGTTGAAATTCAATGCTCTCACACATTAGAAAAGTAACCGGTACCCAACATACATTACAAGTGAAGCGAGGTTGAAATTCAATGCTCTCACACATTAGAAAAGTTACTGGTACCCAACATACATTACAGTAGAAGCGAGGTTGAAATTTAATGCTCTCACACATTAGAAAAGTAACCGGTACCCAACATACATTACAGTAGAAGCGAGGTTGAAATTCAATGCTCTCACACATTAGAAAAGTAACCGGTACCCAACATACATTACAGTAAAAGCGAGGTTGAAATTCAATGCTCTCACACATTAGAAAAGTAACCGGTACCCAACATACATTACAGTAGAAGCGAGGTTGAATTTTAATGCTCTCACACATTAGAAAAGTAACTGGTACCCAACATACATTACAGTAGAAGCGAGGTTGAAATTCAATGCTCTCACACATTAGAAAAGTAACCGGTACCCAACATACATTACAAGTGAAGCGAGGTTGAAATTCAATGCTCTCACACATTAGAAAAGTAACCGGTACCCAACATACATTACAAGTGAAGCGAGGTTGAAATTCAATGCTCTCACACATTAGGAAAGTAACGGTACCCAACATACATTACAAGTGAAGCGAGGTTGAAATTCAATGCTCTCACACATTAGAAAAGTAACGGTACCCAACATACATTACAAGTGAAGCGAGGTTGAAATTCAATGCTCTCACACATTAGAAAAGTAACCGGTACCCAACATACATTACAAGTGAAGCGAGGTTGAAATTCAATGCTCTCACACATTAGAAAAGTAACCGGTACCCAACATACATTACAAGAGAAGCGAGGTTGAAATTCAATGCTCACACATTAGAAAAGTAACCGGTACCCAACATACATTACAAGTGAAGCGAGGTTGAAATTCAATGCTCTCACACATTAGAAAAGTAACCGGTACCCAACATACATTACAAGTGAAGCGAGGTTGAAATTCAATGCTCTCACACATTAGAAAAGTAACCGGTACCCAACATACATTACAAGTGAAGCGAGGTTGAAATTCAATGCTCTCACACATTAGAAAAGTAACCGGTACCCAACATACATTACAGTAGAAGCGAGGTTGAATTTTAATGCTATCACACATTAGAAAAGTAACTGGTACCCAACATACATTACAGTAGAAGCGAGGTTGAAATTCAATGCTCTCACACATTAGAAAAGTAACCGGTACCCAACATACATTACAAGTGAAGCGAGGTTGAAATTCAATGCTCTCACACATTAGAAAAGTAACTGGTACCCAACATACATTACAAGTGAAGCGAGGTTGAAATTCAATGCTCTCACACATTAGAAAAGTAACCGGTACCCAACATACATTACAAGTGAAGCGAGGTTGAAATTCAATGCTTTCACACATTAGAAAAGTAACCGGTACCCAACATACATTACAAGTGAAGCGAGGTTGAAATTCAATGCTCTCACACATTAGAAAAGTAACCGGTACCCAACATACATTACAGTAGAAGCGAGGTTGAAATTCAATGCTCTCACACATTAGAAAAGTAACCGGTACCCAACATACATTACAAGAGAAGCGAGGTTAAAATTCAATGCTATCACACATTAGAAGAGTAACCGGTACCCAACATACATTACAAGAGAAGCGAGGTTGAAATTCAATGCTCTCACACATTAGAAAAGTAAGCGGTACCCAACATACATTTTAAGAGAAGCGAGGTTGTGTTATCACACATTAGAAAAGTAACCAGTACCCCAACATACATTACAGGAGAAGCGAGGTTGAAATTCAATGCTCTCACACATTAGAAAAATAATCGGTACCCAACATACATTACAGGAGAAGCGAGGTTTGAATTCAATGCTCTCACACATTAGAAAAGTAACCGGTACCCAACATATATCACAAGAGAAGCAACATCACAGCCAAATACGTGATGCTTTTATTGAACTATTTTGAACTTAATAAAGTTCGTTTGACAGCCAATTTTTTTTTTTTTTTCACTTTACCAATCATAATACGATTGAGACTTTCCTTTTTTATTAGTACCAGGTACTGTAGATTACCATATCTGTAAACCTTTTAACCTGTAAACGACTGATGACCGCATAGACTCAGTTTTTACCCAAAATTATTGTTTGGACCGTAATACAGTAACTTAAATGAAAAATTATTCATGAAAGGAAGGTGTCTGAAATATGTTTCAGTCATGGTTGGTATCTTGTCTCTCATAATCCATATTTACTCAAATTGGTTTTTGCACATGTAACTGTAATTGAACCCAAATTAAAGTCAAACTTAAGAAAAGAAATCGAAGTACATTGGCCTTTTCTGCATGTGTAGCTATTTGTATGTTCCTTCACCTGCTTTTCGTAAATGCTTATATTCTAAACCATGTAAATGGAACTGGTGGCAACATGAAAATACAAAGATGTGCATTGAGATATGGGAAAATCAGTCCTTTGATAATTTGACATTTACATAATTTGTCCTTGTTTTTGTTGCCACAGCATCTTCTGTCTCCGAGGAGCTCAAGCACAGTGTAGTAAAGTGTTTGAGGGTGTTAGTCAACGCTAGCAGCAAAAAGTGAGTTTGTTTACAATACAATACAGGAACACTAATTGGTCACACCCACCTCCCTCACTCCCACCTCCTTATTGGCTCCCCAACCCCTCTGCAACAATTGCCATTGCACCCTCACAATCCATCACATTCTACTTGCTTGCCCCCTGTACAACCTTCCCACAGCTTTCCTTGCTCCCCACAACTCAATTGCTGAGTTCTTTCCAGAAAACCTCCGCATAAAATTATCTCCTTCCTTCATCATGCCTCCCTCTACAACCATATTTAATTCTCCTCTTCCATCCCCTCTCTACTTTGTTTTTGTTTCAAGCGTGCACCTCCCCTCTCAATCACAGCTTTCTGACCTTTTGTTCTTGAATTTCTCTCATTCTCCCCCTGTTTCCTTCCCACCTCTAGAATGATCTGACCTCTCAGGCACAATTTGACCTTTGTTGTCGTGGTACCGTTAAGCCCTCATCAAAACAAACAAACAGGAACACTCTTTCTCCATATTACTACATCTCCGACCTCTTTCCAAAAAAACTCTTCCTCAACATTGTTAGTTACATCATATACACTCTATGATATTTAATTTGTATACACTAATGCCTGTATCCCTTTCCTTTTTCTTACTTTGCCCTTTTTTTATGGTCCTACATCTTATCTCCTTTCTAATTCTACTTCACTTAGTCTTCACACTTAACCTTCTCTATACTTTTATATCAGCACTCTGATTTCATCTTGGCACATTTGACTCTGACTGTCGGTTTGCTGTTGACCTCGATGAAAAACAAACATCGTCTTGCAATCATAATAATTTGTTTGATTAAATGCTGAGCTTGTTGTGTAGACTTTTCTTAGATATAAGAAATATCTTACAAGTAATCCCCTTCTGTACTCTAAATAATAAATAAGAAATTTAAAACACTGTTTGAGTAACATGTCTTACATTTCTTGTTATATCACCAGCGTTCTTTTGGAATTGTACACGATGAACAGCCTGCCCATGATTGGTCATACCATATCCCTTCTGCTACATCTTGCAGAACATGAACAGCTCAGACAGCTGAGGATTGATGCCATGAAGTGCATGCTGGATTTACTACAACATGATGGTGAGATATGAATATGCATTTTAAGATATAAATATAAATCATGAATATGCATTATAAGATATAAATATAATTCTATGAATATGCATTATGAGATATGAATATAAATCTATGAATATGCATTATAAGATATGAATATAAATCTATGAATATGCATTATAAGATATAAATATAAATCATGGGATTTGAATATTAGTTAGGAGTTGTGAATTCTAATAAAGTATGAAGGACTGAATTCTAATTCTGTAAGGTCTGCTCACCTCACTTTGTCCTCTCAACATTTGTATCCACCTCTGACATTAATCAAATCTCTCTGGCACAGCTTGACCACAGTAGCTGTTGTGGTGCTGTTAAACTTCACCAACCAACTAACATTGACAGGCCTGGATATCAATTATGTTAATCTATTTGTCCGTTGCCATCCTCAGAAAGAGGGTAGGTGGCAGCAAACTTTTATTTACATCTCCAAGCATGACCAACATATGCCAAAGATGCCAAGTTCGACTTGTGTCGCAAGTGTTGTATTGTGTCATTGAGCAAGACACTTTATTCTGTTTGCTCCAGTCCACTCAGCTGTTAAATGAGAACCAGCACAGCTGAGTAGTTAATGTGTGATGGACTGGCATCCTATCCAGGTGGTTTCATCTGTTTATGCCAGGAGATTGGGGATAAGCAATGACCTGTGAGGATAAGCACTGGTCTGATGGGCCTTCATGGCTCGAGTATGGATTTCACTTTAACTAAAGATTTGATTACTTTATATTATAGAAAAACCAATATCCCAATTTTCAATAGGAATATTTATTTGTTTTGTGCTGTGACGTTACTTACATGTAAACAGTTTTATTGTGTGATTGAAACTCAATAGTGTATTTGAACTCTTATTCACAGATATTGATCTTCAAGAGAAGTCAAGATTGACGTTCTGTTCCTTCTTGCCCGGCATTTCTTTGAGTTTGAGTCGCATCATCCTGTCGGACCCCAAGCAAGGACAAGTATGTATTTGCATAGGCATAAAGTACTGCAAAGGAATATTAATTTTTTCACATATTCTGTTTTATTCAGTAAGTATAGGCTACCATGAGTTATTTTGAGAGCAAAAAATCAAATTTTTGGCGAGTTTGGGAAAAAAAAAGTGAAAATTACTACTAATTGGGTCATATTTTACTCAGTAAATCTCAATATTACCCCCGTAAAAATGGTTAGAATATAGAACAAAGCAGTTTTATCAAATGATACAAAAATCACCCCGATGTGAAATGGGAAATTCCCTCATTTAATTTTCTAAATATAGCACACTCCAAAAGGTCATTAATTGTATGCTTGGGCATTTAGGGTTAAAGGTAATTTGCTCATTATTAAAATAGTGTTCTGCAAGTTGAAAATTTATCTTAAGAAAATCAGATTTGTTCAAAGTGTTTTGTGGTTAGGGGATAAATTAAGAAATCAAACATGTTTATCTTGTATGGTTGGTGGAAAACAAAAACAGGAGATGATGTATAATTGTGAATAAACTGCTTTAATATTGTTACTGTATATGTTACCTTTCACAAGAAATCAAAGACATTTCCATTGGTCGTTGAAAATTGTGCAATAATACTCATCCTACAAAGTTGATGGTGCAGTTCCAGAAAATTCCAAGGTAATCTCATTTATTGACTCATACTGACCTGCTGATGCAATATTCTAGAATTGGAACATTACAAGATCAATGACATTCTACAAAAAGAACATACGAGAAAGAAATTCCAATGAATTATAAAACGATATTTCATGAGATCTTGAACATACTAGAAACTTGAGAAGTGTATAAAAGAAACTGTTTTCAAGAAAGTTACCGAGGTTTCATCAATTTACAACTGTGTACGTGCCTGCCTTCATTTAGTGTGTGGATGTTTATCATACGGTCAAGGTTTATTCTTTATGTTATATCAGGCATGGGACTATTATCAATATTGATAAAATGGTGGTATGTATTTTGAAGCAGCTCCCAGAAATGTTTTAGATTATGGGAATCAAGACAGTTTGCTACTTTGAGTTGAATGGCATTAAGTCTAAACCTCGCAATACATTTTGTATCTTAAGCCCGACAAAATCTAAAGTCTTTTAGGGTCTATTGCTCACAACAGACGCCACAATCCAGCACAGGCAATTAGCAATTACACCAGGGATTTCCACACACCTCACTTTCCATGGTCATAATCTGACATTGATAGTAAACAAATTTTCACTGCAGCTGCACTGACTTTCACACTCAACACAAGGACAAAAGTATTCCCCTGTGGTCAATGTGTCTGGCTTGGAAGTAATAATTTACAAATAGGATGGTATTTAACAGGGAAGGTTTTTTTTTTTTATCAATGAATGATTTTATGTGATGTTTTTGTTCAACCTTGTAGGCTTTGAGGATTTTGGACTGAAAATCCATTGCAACAGATTTTCATCATGGATACATTTACAAAGTTGTATAGAGTATTTACATGTGACATCACTCACATAGCTGGGGTATTTGGGTCTGGATGCCCACTTTGCACAAAATACCTTATCAACAGTGTGGATTGTGGTAGGCAATCAAACAATTTGAATAATCAAAAATGAAATACAATCCAATAATGACCATTCTTCAATTTCAAATAAAGCAGAAATGAATCATTTTCGTTTTCACAATGTGCATTTCTTATACCCAGGTTGCTAACATGCGGGGACAAATTAAGGGATTGAGCGTAGTTTGTTCGTTGTTTGTTTACTTGACTGCTGATTGGATGATTACTTATACCTTTTTACGTCCCCCAATGAAGTTGGATGGAGGTTATATTTTCACCTGCGTTTGTCTGTTTGTCATCAACATATCTCAAGAACGGATGATCAGATTTTGATTAAATTTGATGTGTTGTTTTATTCTCTGCTTAATGAAGAAGTGATTAGAATTTGGGTCATAATGGAACAGGGGAAAGGCAGAAATGGACGGGTGGGAATGTTTAAGGGTGAGATCTGTTATGACTTAGTTAAAACTTTCCATTGGAATGTGCTGAACAATGAATTTATGCCCTAAAGGGAATTCAAACAATTTTCTAGACTCTAAGAAAATCAAATCAAGTGGTTCTGGTATCAAAGAAAATAAAAACAATTGCTTTCTTGCCTGAAAGGAAAATGATGGAATGTGAATCTTCCTTGAAAGGAACTCGAACAATGGATGCTTAAGTCTTGCAAATTACTTTCATGATGTCATTATTAAGATATCTTGTTTTTATTTTTATCTTTGATTTCTTGTATGTTGATGGCCGTGCCTGGTGTTACAGAATGTAATTAAGGTAAGTGTGTATTTGATAAATTCCTTACAATCTTAATCCAGTACCATTAAGCACAAACAAATATGACCCAGTGTTTAATATATTTATAATTTATCTGTTTCCAAAATACTTAGTTTAGTGGTCTTCTGTTTGGCTTTATGTCATTTTTTCTCTCCTTCATATCCCTCTCCCTCTCCAAACCTTTTCTGCAATAACTTACTTTTAACACCCTCTTGGCACATTTGACTCTGACTATTGCAGTGCCTTTAAACATCAACAAACAAACAAACATTATGTCATGACAGCAATATAAAATGTATACCAATGATTCACCATAAACCAGCATTAGATCATAATTTTATAGCATCACACCTTTGTGATGAAAATAACAGCGCACTAATCTCAAGAGCAGTTTTATCATTTTTCTGAGTCCTTTTTGGTCTTTTCTCAGAGATTTAAAAAAAAAAAAAAGTGGTAATCTTGTAAAAAAACTTTTGTCATTTCTAAAATCGTATAATTCCTGGCATAAAACTAGTTTTTGCAAGTACCGCATTCGATGTTAATAAGTGCCCGGGGTGCTTACGAAAAGAGAATTTGCACCACTTTTAGGCTCAAAATTTCTTCCCAATAAGTGCCCACACTCCAGGGTTGCATGCAGTAGGCTATTCAAACTGCATTGTGTGAACTGATTCTATACTTTCCCACAACAATGACCACAAAAAAATTGTGGGTGTCAGATGCAAAATAAACAAAAAATGTAACAGAACTTATCATAAGTCTTCAAATGAATTATGTTATTAAGTAAAAAAAAAAAAATATATTTTTGATTGATTGAATTAAACAATTATCAAAAATCAACAAATTTATTATAGAGTTTACGCTTACTTACACTTTTAACCCTTTAAAATATCTTTTTGAATATTTCTTTTTACAGAGTGCAATAGAAACATGGGCAAAAGTAGTCGCCATAGTAATGACTGATGACGTTCCAGCAATTGACCAATCAGAGGCTAGGATGAACACAGCACCAACTCCAGTGGGACCAATGCACCACACAGATTTAAAGGAACTAGCCATATCCAGAACAACAGAATGGCAAAAGCAAACCGCTCAAAAACTCTCTATTTTGATTGGTCAGATTTGTAAGCTGAATGCTAGTGATAATTCAAAAATTAGACTTGCTCTGGTGAAATTTGCGCAAGAACTTTTGACAAATTGCAACAGGTATGTTTTAAACCCCAATTCATATGTTCTGTATGTTAGTTTCTGGTCTTATGGGGATTGTAGGGAGAGGGAAAATTATTTATGAAAACAAAAAAAATGGATTCCATTTTCTAATTGAAAAATTTATTTGATTGTAGACAATAATACAATATAAATGAGTGTTTTAATGAACCTGAATGGCATGTACAGCAATGTACATCTCTGACTTTTTGGAAAACATTAAAGAATTTGTGACTTTTATTGTGGATATGAAAATTGATGTCAGATTTTATGTCTTCCCATATCAAAAACTGTATCTGAGGTCGACTGGAAACTTACTGTACATGTATTTTAGATTGGCCTGAGGACTTAAGAATTTTTCATTCAATAGTATTCATTAGGGAAGTATTGTTTGTTGAATTACTTTTTCTGTGGGGTTGAGATTTTAGGCAATTTGAATAAATTTCATAGTATTGATTTTTCTTCATAACTCAGCTGTAATGGTAATCATCACTCTCTTCCAGCATGGGCGTATGTCTGAACTTATTATTAAAGAAACTAACGAGTGTAAATCCTCTTAATTCTACTGTCATCTCTTTCTTTCTCGGTTACTTCACTAGCACCCTGTAATTCATTCAGCACATGGCTAATTATGAAGAACTTGATATTAGAGCTGGGTAATAGAGAGAATTTCATGGGTTTTTGTCACTTGAAAAAGATTTCCTTTTAAATCAAACCAAGGGCTATTTTGTTAGAAAGAAATTGTACTGGTCAGTACTTTCGAGATGAAAAGGTTATTCAAGTTGAAAAACATCATAAACTTCTCACGATTCCAATATGAATGGCCCAAAAATATCAGACACATCAAAGCATTGTCTTTTTGTTTGTGCACATATTTTTTAAGGTGAAAACGATTTTTTCCCCTCAAAAGTACATTAGTTGTTCTGCTCCTTAAAGTTTCAAACAGTCAGACCCGACCTGATAAAAAACTAGGTCGGGCCAGATTTTTCCTCTTTATGTTCTTTATTCTGAAAACCTTAGTTGTTGTGGAAGTTTGTGCTGAGTATCATATTAGCAATGGATGAAGTCCTTATTGTGTGATTATTTTAATTACGATAAATTGGTCTCACTATTTGCTACAGTAAGTTTGTGGTTATAATTTGCTGGAACAAGTTTTTAAGAAGGACAAGTCATGAGTATTTTTCTCATGGTTGTTAACTGTTGTAACCATGGCTTTTTTGAAGGCTTTGATTCACTACAGTACATCCCCCAGTGATAATATTAATTAAAGTATACACTTGTATTTGTTTTGTAGCTCACTACAGTCAAGCTCAGGAACACTCCTTGAACTTCTGGTCTCCCTTCTCGGGGATGAATGGCCTCAAGTGTCAAAGGTCAGCAGGAGTGCCCTGGATGCATTCAAGGAGAAGCACATGGGTGGAGAGGACACCAAGCTTGTTGAGATCTTGGAGGACAATCTGCACAGAGCCATGACATCATTGCCAAGGTTGATGAGGATGCCTGGTAAGTTCTCTGACTTGGATGTATTTTTAAGGCTCTCCTGCTCGCAATGAAAAGGTCAACATTTTGTCACTCTTTCCTAATAGTGACTCATGTTGGAAAATCAATGTTGGTGACTAATGTAGGAAAATTGATGTTAAAGATTTTTCAATTTCAAAATTTACTTTTCATTGTAATTCTGAAGGCTAAACTAGTAAATTTATACCCTGTGGAAGAGGAAAAAGATGAAACTTTTTAAAGTTATCATAGAACTTTACATTTAAGTACCCCCAAAAAAAAAAAAAAAAAAAAAAAAAATGCCAGTATGCAGAATTTATATACAGTCACATGATATACAGTTACATGTTTACATAATATTCTGGAATAATGGAACAAAATTTATTTACTGTAGGCATTTTTTTGTTTATATCTTATTAAGACCCATTGTCAAGAGAAAAGATGTCCTTACCTAAAAATTACATTCGCTACTGTACAAAAATTGATGATTCTGAAGAGTAAAATAGAAAATTTATATCTTGTTGAAGAGGAAAAATCTGGCGGAAAAAAAGGGACATTTTGACATTTGAAAACAGGCCATACCTTTTTCTTCACTATCATCAAACTTAAAACCTTTCAGCCTCCCATCTACTGACTTCAAAATCTTCAAAATCAGCTTCAATAAATATCGTCATTAGAGTCTGGCAAAACTTGGCGGAATTCCCAAAGCCAAAGCAAACTCTTCTCAATGCATAACCTGAAGTTGGATAACCATTAACCCTTATTCTACCAGCACTTTTTCCAAAATGCGCCTTGGAGGTGGAGTCAAAGACTGGCCACCCAAAACGGTGATAATATCGCCGCGTGGTAAAGTAAGGGTTAATCACAGGCTAATTATTGAAGGGTGGACTGTCTTCCGAGCTGCAAAGTCAGGCTCATTCCGCTACGGTGACCCAGTGGGCCACCCACTGGGACCATGCTGCATATATTTTTGAGTTGGCACGCTTGTCGCGGGTTGATTAACCCTTACTCTACCAGCACTTTTTCGAAAATGTGCCTGGGAGGTGGAGTCAAAGATCCAAAATGGTGATAATATTGCTGCGTGGTAGAGTAAGGGTTGGGTTAATGTTAATTGGGAATGAAATTAAGTAGAAGTCATGAATATCTTTTTGATGAAAATTGAAATCGTGATATTTTTTCTTTCCATCAAATCATCCTTTTCTAATTTAACCCTTACTCTACCAGGGGTTTGAAAATGTGAGCCCAATTTTCCTTTTTTTTTTCATATGCATTTTTGACAACTTTCCTTTCATTTTCTTTTATTACAAGTTTGGTTTGAATGGAAGCTAAGATATTGATCTGAGTAATAAAAGCCACAAATAGGAAAAATTTGGGACAAAAGTATGCAAATTAAGTAATTTTTGGCTAAATTTGGTCAACAGAGGAGTTATTAAATTGCATGAGTATAATTTCTCGTGAATATTGAAAACAGAGATTTGTGTTACATATTTAGATTCTTTATAAAATTTTCTTTCCAATAATACTAATCTACGATTTTTAGCAAGAAGGGAAAGATGGAAAAAACAATAAAATTAATACAAATGACCCCTGAAAACTGCAGCAGAAAATTTACAGTGCAATTTTCTCAGCGGGACTCAAACCTGGTGTGCTTGTGTGCTACATGTACAGTAGTCATGTTCACTACCACTATACTACATGTACATAATATTAGAATATAATGTGGTAAAATTTAATTATTATAGAAATGGATCCAAATAGAGGGGTTATTCCATTAATATATCAATTGAAAGGAAATTGCAAGCAGGTTTAAACAAACAAACAAACAAACAAACAAAAGATTTAAAATATTATTTTGAATTTAGTCTCATGTTTATGATGTGAATTATTTATGGTGTTAACCATTCTCTTTGTTTCTTTCAGATGATGCTGACAAGCTGACAACGTTGAATCTTATTCAGGGATATCTACAGCTTTTGGGTAAGTCTCTCCCCTTTGATTCATTTAAGATATGGTTATGGATCCTTTAAAATATTCATGTCTGAGGGAGACAAGATAGTTTGTTATGATAGTGACATTCCTGAAATGAAAAGCAATTGTAATATCTGACTGCCATGAAAGAACACTCAAAGAATACAGCCCCTCGCTTTAAAAGAATTAGAAATTATGTGTCTTGTGTATGAAAAGAAATATAAACAATAAGTGGAATGTTGGGTAGAAGATGTCAGAGAGCGAAAGCTGAGAGAAAGTCTATGGATGTGTAGATGTGCAACATAATAACTTAATTCTTTCCATTCAAATACTTAGTAGTGAAATAATTCATAAAGTTTTTTTAAAAGAAATTGACCAATATGCAGCTTTGAATTTTCAGGTATCATACCGTATGTAATGATTTCTGGGCAGCCTTGATAAATGCTCATGCAAATCAGTGTTGGCACTAAAATATCAATCTATTTGGGAGGATTCTTTATTTATTTATTATTATTATTATTGTTGTTGTTGTTGTTGTTTTTGTTGTTGTTGACTTTTTTTTTTTTTGGGGATTGTGTTTTTTTTTTGGGGGCAATTTCAATAGGTCAGTATTATGCTTTTGCAGGATATGCCACAATCTCACATCCTGATGCAAACACTGATGCAAATCCTTCTTTTTTTTTACATTTTTTTAAGTTTATGGTATTTTACCTTTTTTGATATATTTAATAAAAAGTATAACTGCTATAATGTCAAAGAAAGAATGATAGATGAAATGAATATTTTCATAATGGTGTGCAGTATTGTACTTTCCCTTGCAGAACTGTGAATGGTTTGTTCATGCAAATAAGCATATGCTTGGTTTATATATATACCTACATAGCATGATGTAGCAGCAGATTGTTTTCATTCCATTTCTAAGCAGCTGTGAACATTGATTCACTGATGAGGATTCTTGTATAGTGCCTTGTTAACTACATGTGTACTGTGTACGTGTACTTATAGGATTAGTTCAGGGGTCGAGCAAGTCTATCTTATAACTATCTATCTTTAAACTTCAAAGGAAATACAAAAAAGTGAAAAAAAAGCATTCCAAAATTTTATTCCGTTAAGGAGATATCTACGTTTAAAGTTTGGTATCATTTGTGTAGAAACGACTGAAATCAGACTAGTCATAGCCTCAAATTCCTCAAAGTCTTTATGTATTCTATCATATTTTGTCCTGCTATTTTGTGGCTAAAAACTATGGGATATGTCAAAAAACTGAATCTAGGAAGGGTATTTATAACATACCAGCTGAAGAAAATTCGAGGAAAAATAATTCATAGAGTGAAAAAATTAAACTTTCTTTGAAATACATTAATAATTGTTAAGAATAAGGATGAAGACCCTTACTTTCCATAATAGACTTATTATATGAGTCATTTCTACACAGATGAGACAGAGCTTGAACTTAAATATCTCTTTAACAGAGTAAGATTTTTGAGTGTTTTTTTCACCATTTTGTTTCTTTTGAAGTCCTCTTTTATATTAAAGATGGACTTGCTTGACCACTGAACTAATCTTTTAAACTTGAATTTCTTCTTAACAGAATAAGATTTTTGAATGGTTTTTTCACCATTTCATTTCTTTTGAAGTCCTCTTTCATATAAGATGGACATGTTTGACCACTGAACTAATCCGTTAATAACAAAATGGATTAACTATAGTGCCTTAAAATAATTAAAAATGGGTTTCAGAGTTCTTATTATGTCTGTGCAGAGTTGGAATTAGTTATAATGATTTCCCACAGGTTCTGAATAAAAGCATTGTAAATCTTCCCACCATAAATTGTGACAGAAATAATATTACTGTAGTATATACATCTGTATATGCTTCCCTCATTCGTAATCTATGAACGATCTTCTCACAATTACAAGGGGGATATTTTAAGAGCACATTTTTAGGGCACAATTTCTTATTGCGTTGCGGAGATTTTTAACGGAATAAGATATTGAAGTAGTTTCTTCACTATTTTGTTTCTTTTAAAGGAGCACTAGACCGATAAGTGAGGCTGTATATCTAAGGGGCCCCCCCAAAATCAAATGCTTCTCTAGCACGCAACGGTTTAGCAAATTTCTAGTTAATATGAATATTCAAGTGACCTTTGCCCTCACATGGTCTGTGGCGGCATGAAGTTTATTGATCTTTTGTGGATGACATATCTGTAAAATTCGCAAAAACAAGCGCCCTCACTTTGCAGTCTATTGCTCCTTTAAAATCCTCTTTCATATAAGATGAACTTGCTAGACTGAACGATCCTTTTAAATTCTGTGGCACTGTCAGCTATCTATTAAAGTGTATAGTTGCAAATATCTGGTTTGTTTTGAACACTTTTCACTTTGTATGATAAAAATAAAATGTTTTTTTTTTTTTTCAGGACCAAGGATTTCACAGTTTCTACTTTCACAATGCCATTTGAAACGATTGTCCATGGCATTGATTCAGATCTTGACCTTTGACACAACAGATATATTGCTTATGGAAGAGTCATTATGTGCAACGCAAGGTAAGTTTCTTTTCCTTCATGAAGTTTCTGTAGTACTAGTCATTTTAGAGAAACACAAAGAGTATGGATTCTATTCTAATATCGTCATTTTTGTTTATTCTATCTCACCATGCTTTTATGAGTTAAGTCAGGACTATGATATTTATCAAAATGACTTACATAGAAGATTATAGAAATTATGCAAATAAATCATTACTTGAAAAGATTCTATAAATTATGACACAGTACGCCTGAACTACAATGTAAGCAGATCTAGTAAGCTACAGCTACAAAAAAGATTTCTTTCAGTTTTACAGTAATATGATAGAGATTGAAACTTAAAGCTCCTTAATGGAAGAAGATTTTGAACACTGATCTTCACTGTGAAGTGATTATTCCGTTAGCATTAAGTCTAAACCTCGCAATAAATTTTGTGTCTTAAGCCCCGACAAAATCTAAAATCTGTCGGTTCTGTATTGCTCACAACAGAAGCCACAATCCAGCACAAGCAATTAGTAATTACAGGGATTTCCACACACTTCACCTCAATTTCCATGGTCATAATCTGACATTGATAGTAAACAGATTTCACTGCAGCTGCACTGACTTTCACACTCAACACAAGGACAAAGTATTCCCCTGTGGTCAATGTGTCTGGCTTGAAGTAATAATTTACAAATAGGATGGTATTTAACAGTGAAGGTTTTGTTTCTTTATTGATGAGTGATTTTATGTGATGTTTTTGTTCAACCTTGTAGGCCTTGAGGATTTTGGAATATAAAGATCCATTGCAACAGATTTTCATCATGAGGGTCTTAACTAAAAATTGCTCTTCTAAAAAATAGTATCAATAACTGATAAGAGCACAAATGCACGGTCACTGTTTTCCTATAGCCACATGCTTCTGAAAATAGCCATTAATGAAAGAGTTATTGTTTATCTAACAATTACACTGTAGTCACTTTTGTGTGCATACTGTAGTACTAGAGAACTGTAGCTCGTGACATGGCCTTCGGCATTGTTTGTGTATGGCTGATATAGCATGTGGTTTTCTTGGAGGAAAATCAGGGTCAAAAATAGAGTCGACCGTCGGTAATTTTTAGGAATTGTACTAACAGGTTACACGCAGCATGACCACTTTTACTCTTTCAGTAAAGATGCACATGCTTGAACAATCTACTCATCATTTCAGCTGTTAATTTGTCACTACATTCTCTCACATCTCATATTGTTGATCATTGACATAGAGAATTACTGCAAAATTGTATTATTGCTTGGTGCTATACAGCACTTGCATCCTTTTTTCTGCCTTTCTTGGAATACAATTTAAAACTTGAATATCTCCTAAACAGAACAAGTTTATTGAAGTAGTTTCTTTACTATTATGTGTCTTTTCAAGTCCTCTTTTATATAAGATAAACTTACTAAACTGCTGAACTAGATGACTCTCAGTTTTACATGCCAATGTACTTATTCTAAGGAGTAGTAGCTCAGTTGGTAAAGCGCACGACTGAGATGCTGGAGGTTCCAGAATCGAGGCTCATCCTAGCCTGACACAATTTTTCACAGCTATGCAAACAGATACACTGGACATCAAAGTAGAAGTACGTTGTCTGTAGCTCCTACTCCTCATCCAACCTTTGGAAGTTAGTGAACAATTGTTGGATGACGCTCACTGTCCCTGGGATGAGGACGTAAATGGTAGTTCCGATGGCAGGACAGTCACCCCTGGGAGATACCGGGTCAAGCCTTGGGTCAGGTCTCACCCATTTTTGAACAGGTATGCAGATAGATATGCTGAACATCAAAGCAGAAGCTTGTTTTTTGCAGCTCCTGCGCCCCCTACCCCCTATTCAGCTGTTGAGAGAAGTGGCAATGGTTAAGTGGTGCCTGCCGTTCTTCGGAGGGGACATTAAGCCGTTGGTGGGACAATCACACCCTGCCTAGTTCTCTGGACACTATCTGAGAAGAGAAGCATAAAAATGCAGTGTTCATTCACTTTCTGTCCCATCCTGGCCCAGTCAAGCCCAAGTTCCTGTGTGCCGATTCGTCAGGCTGCAAGAGAACTTATTCGGTGGTTAATTGGGTCCATGCGCTTTGAGGCCCTGGCAAAAGGCGCTATATATATAAATCGATGACTAATAATAATTTTGTTCTCTATGATGTTGCTACATTCCCTCACATCTCATATCGCTGATAGAGAATCTCTGCAGACGCTTGTCATTGCTGGGTACTACTTGCATCCTGTCTTCCACCTTTCTTGGAATGCAACTTAAAACTTAAATATCTCCTGCAGAGAATAAGTTATTGAAGTTATTATTTCACTATTTCTTGTCTTTCAATGTCCTCTTTCTTATAAGATGAACTTGCTTGACTAATCTACTGATCCTGTAAGCTTCTAATTTATAGTTATATTCCTTTTACACCTCGTATTGTTAGCAGAGAGTCACTGCAAAAGCTTGTCATCACAGGTTGCTTTTTGCATTCTTTTCTTCCACCTTTCTTAAACCAGAGTGGAATATTGAGAGCAGAGCAAGTACAAGAAGGCAGCACCAGTTCAAGATGTTTTCCGATGATAGAGTCTTTCAAACTGTTGTCAAAATTTGCCATCTTCTTGGTTCATATGGTAAGTATGCATGGAGGTTTGTTGGTAATTGTATGGACAAAAGTATGATTTCAATGATGGAAACACCATATTTGACTGACTAAGATGAAAGAAAAATTGCACCACTTTTTAGGCCTTAAGTTTCTTCCTAATATGTGCCCATGCTCTGGAGCCGTGTACAGTGTGCTATCAAGTGCATTTTATGAACTGGTTCTATACTCACCTCACAATAATCACCACTAAAACATCGTGAGCATCAGACACAAAATAAGCAAACAATCTAACAAAGTTGTTTCAAGTCTTAAATTAAATAAAATAAGATATCAGTCAAAAAATGTTGTGTGGCGCTTATTAGAGCAGGGACGCTTAATACATTGCATACAGTGGGTTGGTAGTTCTAAGGTTTGGGTTAAATGAGTTTGTAAATGCGTTTTAGAAGTTTTAATTCTAAGCCTAAGGTTTGTAAAGGAATCTTTAAAGTGGATTTGTATCTCATTTATGTGATAGAGGGAACTATTAAAGAAAGGAATTGGTGAAAGACAGTGTTTTATTCCGTTTAAGATAATACACTTCTGTGTGTCGAAAAGTGACCAGTGCAGTACCTATTGTGATTCCCATTAGTAAAGGCACTGCTCAAGAATTTGGCCTGCAATTTTGAAACAACAAATTTACCACATGATTCCACAAGATTAACTTTGCATCATAACATTGAGGTATACATATTTCTATGCTCATAGTTCACTCACCTTTCCCCAGCATGCAGCAAAGACAAACAATGCCAGCATTGATTACAGTTACTACTTATACAGACCTGCCAACTAGTACGATTTTGCCGTATTTAATACAGGAAAATGTTGAGAACACGATTGTACGTTTATTGGCGCCAGAATACGATTTATTTATTTTTATTATTTTTTAAAATATTTTTGTTATATATTTTTTTAATTTTTGTTATGCTCGGTTGGCGTTTATGTCCTTTTATAGGATTTTTGCCGAGTTAACCGATTTAGATTCAGATTCGTACAATAAGAGAAACCGAAAGTACAGTGGTAATTTTTTTTCAGCCACATTAAACCTTTGTTTTGTACATTTTGTTTGAAGAGTACAGTTTTTTTTATCAAAAATACAACTTTTGTAGTTCCAGAATACAGTTTAATGATCCTAAAGTTTGGCAGGTCTGCTTATATTACAAAGGATTGCCATTAGATGTGTGTCACCAAAAATACCAGGCGGTTCCAAGTTTGTATTGGCCACACCCTCTCCAACCCGTACCCCCAAAAGAGGGCGTTCCCCAAGGCAGCATCCTCTCTCCCACTCTCTTTAACCTGAGCATCAATGACATCGCGGATAACCTTGGCCCCAACATCAAACGTACCTTATATGTGGATGACTTCACCATCTTCTACTCTTCCCCGAGCTTTCCTATTGTTGAAAGTAGGCTCCAAACCAGCCTCGACCTGCTGCAAGACTTGAGCAACAAAAACGGTTTTAAATTCTCCAAAACAAGACAGTCTGCATGCACTTTTGTCATTTCAACAACCTCCACCCCAACCCGAACTTTGTGCTCAATGGTAATCGCATCCCAAAAGTTGAACACACAAAGTTTCTGGGTCTAACTCTAGACCCTAAGCTTACCTACAAGCAACACATCACCAACCTGAAAGTAAAATGCAACAGCTCCCTCAACATCCTCAGACTCCTCCCCAATACCACTTGGGGTGCGAACCGCTTTGCTCTCCTCAAAATTTTCAGGCTCACCATTCGTGCCAAGCTTGACAACGGCAATATTGTCTACTGTGTCGCTCACATTTCATACCTCAACCACATCAACACCATCCAAAATGAAGCCCTCAGGCTTTGTCTAGGTGCTTACAGGACCTCCCCAATCACCAGCCTTCATGTTGAAGCCAACGAGCCCCCCTTTCTACTTAGATGTAGAAAGCTTAGCCTATCCTATGCTTTTAGGGTCCTCACCATCACCCAGAACCCTGTTTACAACCTCATTAGGTACCCCAATTTCTCCACCCTCTTTGATAGGACTAAAACTCTATCCTCTCCCTTCAGCTTACGCATTAAATCAGACCTCTTCCATCTCGGCATCAACCCCACCACTCTTGGCACCTTCTCCTGGCCCACTTTTCCTCCTTGGGCCACCCCCCTCCCTTCTGTCCACCTGGGCCTCTCCACTCATCACAAAGCTCAAACCCATCCTAACCTCTTCATCAGTCTCCACAACCAAGTCAAAGACCAACTCTCAAATTACACCTCCATCTATACTGATGGGTTCAAGGAGGGTAACAAGACAGCTGCTGCTGCGGTCATCCAAGACATCACCCTCAGTAGCAGACTTCCCGACTACTCATCCATCTTTTCAGCCGAGGCTAAGGCCATTCTCTTTGCCCTCAACTTTGTTAAGTACTCCCCGCTCAGCCGCTTTGTTATTTTCTCTAACTCAAACGCTGTTCTTACTTCTTTACTCAACCTTAAATGGGATAACCTCACATGCCACCTCCTCCTCCGCAAACTCCTTTCTCCCACCCTCTGCAGGAAAAGTATTCTTTTCTTCTGGATACCCAGCCATGTTGACATCCCGGGTAATGACAGTGCTGATGCAGCCGCTAAGCTTGCCCTCACCCTCCTCCCTGCCCCTTTTCCCAAAACCCTCTCTGACATCAAACCGCTTATCGCTTCTCTTGTTCGGGACCGCTGGCAAACCTCATGGAAGTCCCAAATTGATAACAAACTCTATGTCATCCAGCCCACAATTCCGATCAAAGCCACCATCAACAATCTCTCTCGTATTGACAACGTTCATATTACCCGTCTTAGAATTGGTCACACTCATCTCACCCACTCCCACCTCCTTATTGGCTCCCCCCAACCCCTCTGCAACAATTGCCATTGCACCCTCACAATCCATCACGTTCTTCTTGTTTGCCCCCTGTACAACCTTCCCAGAGCTTCCCTCGCTCCCTACAACTCAATTGCTGAGTTCTTCCAGAAAAATCCTTTGAATAAAATTATCTCCTTCCTTTATCATGCCTCCCTCTACGACCATATTTAATTCTCCTCTTGCACCCCCTCTTTACTTTGTTTTTGTTTCAACCATGCACCTCCCCTCACGATCACAGCTTTCTGACCTTTTGTCCTTAAATTTCTCTCATTCTCCCCCTGTTTCCTTTACTTCCTAACTCTAGAATGATCTGACCTCTCAGGCACAATTTGACCTTAGTTGTTGTGGTGCCGTTAAGCCATCATCAAACAAACGAACAAACATGTAACACCAGTGGGAGTAGTTGTTATCTTGAAGGAGCCTTGGAGAGGTGAAACTGTATACAGTTCTGTGGTTTGGGAAACAAAGAAATATATTACTTTTATTCGGACCGGCCTTGCTCCATTTGAGGGCCGGTTGAGATGTTCCTGGTTTTAAGCAGAGCCATTTCTAATGCGTTTAAGATAATACATTTCTGTGTGTTAAATAGTGACCAGTGCAGTACCTATTGTGATGCTATACTGTACTTGCACATTCAAGGCATGTATTTCTAAAAACTATATATATAGTTCTTTATTTAGAGTGTAAGGTACATACGCTGATTGGCTAAACATTTTATTGTAAAGTGCATGTTACTTACACCCAATCTCATAAAATCTAATAATTTAGGAAGAGACAATTAATTTTCAAAAAAATACATAATAAATGTCTTGAATCTGCAAGTATAACATTACACTCTATATGGCAACAGTAACTTTTCATGAAGAAATAACCATCCTTATGAAGAATGGTCCATCAATCATTTATGGGTTTTGCAAAAAGTCCTCCCAAGCATATAATGTATATTTATATTTAGGCTCAGCCAAGGACTAATCTGATTCACATCACTGAACAGCAGTTATGTAGCTTGAGCCCTAGGTGAATGACCTATTGTGTACAGTGTAACAGTAGCTGGCTGCTAACAAGTGAACTGTGAATAGACTATGAAGATGCTGTCAGTTAAGAAGGTATAAATTACCCTGTGTTGTGTATGGTGTAACAATAGCTGGATGCTAGTCAATGAATTGTGAAGAGTCTCTCAGGTTAAATGGTGTGGATAACTCCTGATTTTGAGAAAATCGAGGGTGTCAGGTTGGAGGGGTCTAAGGGCCAAAAATTCTTAATGTCAACTCCAAAATAGCACAACTTTTTTCACCAATTTGTTTCATATTTTTCTCTATCATATATGAAAATGAAACTTCACTGTAATATTTATGGGAATGTATAAACAAACAAATATGATTGGTTGAACAAACATCAAACAGCAAAACAATTTAAGAAATTAATGCAAAATACACATGAAATTCAATACAATCTTAATTTAAACACTTAACAAATCTTTATGATTTTTCCATGCACATCTGCTGAATGAATTTAGCAATTTAAATAGCCGACATTGTATCAATACAAAGAATTCAAATTTTGATTAACGATGTTTGATTGTAAAATCTTCAAGGAATGTAAATCTCAGAAAGATTATGGCACATTCAAGCATAAGATGAGACTCGTACACAACACACAAATGCTGGTCTAGTGGTCACTGCACCAGCTTGGCAAGCTAGAGGTCCTTTGTTCAATACAGGTGGGTCTTCACTATTACCAGTGCTTCACAACTGGTTTATCAAACAGCCGTGGACATCTCTGTAGAAACTACTGTAAGCTGGTGAGAAAGAACGTAGATACCTAAACTACCTACGTGTCTAATCCTCAACAAAGTGTACAAATTCTTGAATGCCATTGGTATTTTGGAAAATAAATAAATAGTTTTTGTAGCAATTTGTTGAACATTTGTTGTGATATAAACTATATAAAAAACACAGTATACTTACATTTTGGTTTTATGCTTCACATGGTAAATACTGTGCAACCATTTATTTTACAATTGTGGCAAAGAGTTGGACATTTTGTTGTGATATAAATTGAACAGTCAAGTAGTACTAACATTTTGGTTTTATTTTTCATATGATAAGTATTGTGTAACTGTTTATTGTACAATTGTGGTACAAATTAAGTATTGTAGTTGTGATAAATCCCCACCCCTCACTCAGTGTTGGAAGTCACATTTTGAAAAGTTTATTGCAAAGGGTACAACAATGAAATGGAAATAAGATGGGTGGAAAATCCCTTTTCAAATTTTTAGGTGATTTTGTCCAAACACATTTGATCATGACTTTGAAGAAAGTAAAGTCATGGTTTGATATGATCATATCGTGTACATGCCCTTAATAACCTTTTATAAATTTCTGGAACATCTCCACTCGACTCCTTTTCAATTGAATGATTTTTAGGTAAATGTTTTGCACCACACACACACTTCATAGACGACATATGATACCATGCACAAGGATGTTTTTTTTTCCCTCCTTTTTTTTCTGGCAGCCCTCCTAAAATGACCTTAGGCAGAATAAGATCTGGCAATGTTTGTGTGAGCCAAAGAAAACAGGCAAAATTGCATTAGTAAAGGCACTGCTTAAAAATTTGTCCTGCAATTTTGAAGCTACAAATTAACCACATCATTCAACAAGACTAACTTTGCATCATAACATTGAGGTATAAATAGGTCTAAGCTCAATAGTTCATGTCACCTTTCCCCAACAGCAAAGACAAACAATGCCAGCATTGATAACGCTTACTACTTATATTACAATGGATTGCCATTTTATTCGGATGTGTGTCTCTAAAAATACCACCTAACACCAGTGAGAGTAGTTGTTATCTTGAAGGAGCATAGATGAGGTGAAACTGTATACAGTTTTGTGGTTTGGGAAACAAAGAAATATATAACTTTTACTCTGAAGGGCCCTGCTTCATTTGAGGGTCGGTTGAGATGTTCCTGGTTTTAAGCAAAGCCATTTCTAATTGATGGTTGGGGCATAAAGGACCATGAACATGATATGTATGTTACATGTAGCAACTAAAGGTTGAATGAGAAATGAGAATACAATGTCTGCAAATAAATATAAATGTTCTTTTCTCTCCATTCTCTAAATACCTAAGATGGCCATTACTGTTTAAATGCAATTTACTCAAAAGGATGCTGATAGAATGTTCTTTTTTTCTGACATAAATTTTAATGATTGTTTTTTTTCTGACATAAATTTTAATGATTGTTGTATTTCAGGTGATTTGATGCTACTAACAGACAACTTTTTGGAGCTATTCCGACAGTCTGACATGTACTCAAAGCAGTGCGCCCTCATTATTACTGAGATACTAAATGGAACCCTGGAATGTGTAATAGAAACTGAGAAGAGTTATGAGGGCCAGAGAGTTTGCAGAGAAACGTCTGAGCTTGAAGCTGTCGTAAGGTACAGAATGAATTAAGTTTAAGGTTTTGCCAAGGATTTACAGTTAAATCCCATGAAGTCTTGAGGGCTTATAGAGTCGGTACTAATACTCGGTTTTCATGGTGCTAAGTGAATAAGAGTGCTAGACTTCCCTGGATGGGACACCATTCCATCACAGGTTAACTCTCCAACTGAAACTTATTTCACAGCTCAGTTAACTGCAGCAAGTGGGATAAAGGGTCATACTCAAGGACACAACACAGCACCCTGTTTGAGATTCACTCCTGGTACCTTTGACTGGCACCTTAACCACTGGGCTATTGCACTTCCTAAAAGATTTATAGTGTCCCTACAAAACTCCATTAGACTATTTACATCAAGATACCCACTGTAGTTTTATTAACCAGTTGTGAAGCACTGGTTAGAGACCTATCAGGGATTAAACCTGGGGCATTAAATTAGGAAGCCCAAGTTTTACTGTACTATGTATGTAGATCTCTAATTTATTCATTCAGAATCAATTCTCATAATATATTGATCAGTGATTTATTTCTATACTTTTTGAACGAATGGTCCAAACTATTTCACATTAACAATTTTTTTGAGAATTATTTTATACTAAAGCAATTCTTAGTTTACCTTCTTTTGAATCCATCATGTATTTCTGTAAACCAGTTTTATATGATTTAATCTCTCTGGCACATTATAACCTTCAGTGATAATGTGTCGAATACTAGCTGCGCAAAGCATAGCAACATACGTCGATAATAGTCCATCCAACTTCAGATATTCAAACTCTCATGGTCAAGTGCCAATGTCAAGTTTATTATCACGCGCCATTATTAAAGAACAACAATGATGCGCACAGGTTGCATGGACACATCCGGTCCTGATCCCACGTTGAACGTTCATATATGAGATGTTTGACAGATTTTTGTGCATAACGTAAACATACTGTTGGGATGATCCAGGCCGATGTTGAAAATGGTGATGTGTACTGGCAACGTCCTCAATGCACGGTGTAGCAAAATCATCCAATCACTGCTCAATGAGCACACAGCAAAATGATTTGGCAGACAGTTATAGGCCATCAGTTGTTATTGTTTAATGATAGGCCCTAAATGTGCAACTTTGATTTTATTTTGCTCAGCTTAAATCTCAAAATAAAATTTGATCATAATAACCTCTGCACTGAACTAACTCAAGATTAATCAGTATTCAGACTTTTTTCTTGTTCTTATGTAATCTAGAATGGTGCTGGATGAAGTTCTATCTGAAGCATTCTGGAATCTACCCACATCAACTGACCAACCAGATACAAGCACACCTACATCATCCTCTTCTGATTGGTTAATTGTTTCAAAGCCAGCAGTGATACAGCCAATCACATTGCAGAAAATACAAAACAACACATTGCTGATCTGCTTGTTACTAGATAGTGTTTCTGCTTGTGCAATGGTAGGTTTTCAGATTGATTTAATTTCAGATATAATTAGGAACGCTCAAAAAAAAAAAAAAAAAAAAAAAAAAAAAAAAAAATTATGATGTGATTTTTCTTAAACATAATTTCAGTTTCTCAGTACGTATCTTAAAGAATTGAATATTTTTGTAAGGCAGTTAACCAACCAAATCAGGGCTTTGAAAAATGCAAGCCCAATTTTCGTAACTTTTTTTTCATATGCATTTTTGACAACTTTCCTTTCATTTTCTTTCAGTTTGGTTTGAATGGAAGCTAAGATATTGATCTTTTTAGTAATGAAAGCCAAATTAGGAAAAAGTGGGCAAAAATATGCAAATTAAGCAATTTTTTGATAAATTTGCACGAATAAAATTTCTTGTGAATATTGAAACAGAGATTTGTGTTACATATTTAGATTCTTTAAAAGAATTTCCTTTCCTATGCTTTTAGAGTCCTCACCAACACCCAGAACCCTGTTTACAACCTCATCAGGTACCCCAATTTCTCCTCCCTCTTTGATAGGACTAAAACCCTATCGCCCCCCTTCAGCTTACGCATTAAATCAGACCTCTTTCAACTTGGCATCAACCCCGCCACTCTCGGCACCTATTCCTGGCCCACTTTTCCGCCTTGGGCCACCCCCCTTCCTTCTGTTCACCTAGACCTCTCCACTTATAACAAAACTCAAACTCACCCTAATCTCTTCATCAATCTCCACAACCAAATCAAAGACCAACTCTCAAATTACACCTCCATCTATACTGATGGCTCCAAGGAAGGCAACAAGACAGCTGCTGCTGCCATCATCCAAGACATCACCCTCAGTAGCAGACTTCCTGACCACTCATCCATCTTTTCAGCCGAGGCTAAGGCCATTCTCCTCGCCCTCAACTTTATTGAGTACTCTCCTCTTAGTCACTTTGCCATTTTCTCTGACTCAAAGGCTGTTCTTACTTCATTACTCAATCTTAAATGGGATAACCTCACCTGCCATCTCCTCCTCCGGAAACTCTTTTCTCCCACCCTCTGCAGGAAAAGTGTTCTTTTCTTCTGGATACCCAGCCATGTTGGCATCCCTGGCAATGACAGGGCTGATACAGCCGCTAAGCTTGCCCTTAACCTCCTCCCTTCCCCTTTTCCCAAAACCCTCTCTGACATCAAACCGCTTATCGCTTCTCTTGTTCGTGACCGCTGGCAAACCTTATGGAACTTCCAAATTGATAACAAACTCCATGATATCCAGCTCACAATCCCGATCAAATCCACCATCAACAACCTTTCTCGTATCGACAACGTTCATATTACCCATCTTAGAATTGGTCACACCCACCTCACTCACTCCCACCTCCTTATTGGTTCCCCCAACCCCTCTGTAACAATTGCCACTGCATCCTTACAATCCAACACGTTCTCCTTGCTTGCCCCTGTACAACCTTCCCAGAGCTTCTCTCGCTCCCCACAACTCAATTGCTGAGTTCTTCCAAAAAAATTCTCCAGATAAAATAGTCTCCTTCCTTCAGCATGCATCCCTCTACAACCATATTTAATCCTCCTCTTCCACCCCTCTCTACTTTGTTTTTAGTTTTACCCATGCACCTCCTCTCTCGATCACAGCTTTCTGGCTTTTGTTCTTGAATTTCTCTCATTCTTCCCCTGGTCTCTTTCCTTACTACCTCTAAAATGATCTGACCTCTCAGGCACAATTTGACCTTCGTTGTCGTGGTGCCGTTAAGACCTCATCAAACAAACAAACAAACAAACTTATCTACAAATATTAGCCAGAAGGGAAAGATGAACAAAATACTTTAAATGATTTTAGTCAAATGACCACTGAAAACTGCAGCAGAAAAATTATAGTGTAGCTGTCTCAGCAGGACTTGAACCTGGTGCGCTCACGTGCTAGTCACTTCCCTTGTTTGTGGCCGCTGGCAAACCTCATGGGACTCCCAAATTGTTAACAAACTCCACGTCATCCAGCCCACCATTCCGATCAAGCCCACTTCTCACAACCTATCCCGTGTCGACCCACCTTGGAATAGGTCACACCCACCTCACTCACTCCCACCTCCTTACTGGCTTCCCCCCACCCCTCTCCAACAATTGCCATTGCACCCTCACAGTCCATCACATTCTCCTTGCTTGCCTCCTGTACAACCTTCCCAGAGCTTCCCTTGCTGCCCATAACTCAGTAGCTGAGCTCTTCCAAACAAACCCTCTGGATAAAATTATCTCCTTCCTTCATCATGCAATATACAACCATATTTAGTCCTCCTTTCCCATCCCCTCTCTCTCTCTCTCTACATTATTTTTTCACCCATACACCTCTCTTGATCCCAGCTTTCTGGCTTTTATTTCTCGTGTTTCTCTCAGTCTCCCCCTGTATACTATTCTTTCTACCTCTGAAATGATCTAACCTCTCAGGCACAATCTAACCCTTGCTGTTGTGGTGCCGTTAAACTCTCATCAAACAAACAAAACTTAAATTCACAGGGTCGGGATGAAGGCCTCAGGGAAGGGAGCTACATGAATATTAACTTATTGCAAAAACAGCAAACACAAATTAAATGTTTTCCTTCAGAGCATGCTTTAACAATCTCAAACCACAGTGAAGCAAACAGTATACAACTTAACTCATCAGGATCATGAACACCAAGGCAAATTATTAACAAAGGGAGAGAGTGGATGGGCTTGGCAGAGTGGATGGGCTTGGCAGAGTGGATGGGCTTGGCAGAGTGGATGGGCTTGGCAGAGTGGATGGGCTTGGCAGAGTGGATGGGCTTGGCAGAGTGGATGGGCTTGGCAGAGTGGATGGGCTTGGCAGAGTGGATGGGCTTGGCAGAGTGGATGGGCTTGGCAGAGTGGATGGGCTTGGCAGAGTGGATGGGCTTGGCAGAGTGGATGGGCTTGGCAGAGTGGATGGGCTTGGCAGAGTGGATGGGCTTGGCAGAGTGGATGGGCTTGGCAGAGTGGATGGGCTTGGCAGAGTGGATGGGCTTGGCAGAGTGGATGGGCTTGGCAGAGTGGATGGGCTTGGCAGAGTGGATGGGCTTGGCAGAGTGGATGGGCTTGGGCAGAGTGGATGGGCTTGGCAGAGTGGATGGGCTTGGCAGAGTGGATGGGCTTGGCAGAGTGGATGGGCTTGGCAGAGTGGATGGGCTTGGCAGAGTGGATGGGCTTGGCAGAGTGGATGGGCTTGGCAGAGTGGATGGGCTTGGCAGAGTGGATGGGCTTGGCAGAGTGGATGTGGATGGGCTTGGCAGAGTGGATGGGCTTGGCAGAGTGGATGGGCTTGGCAGAGTGGATGGGCTTGGCAGAGTGGATGGGCTTGGCAGAGTGGATGGGCTTGGCAGAGTGGATGGGCTTGGCAGAGTGGATGGGCTTGGCAGAGTGGATGGGCTTGGCAGAGTGGATGGGCTTGGCAGAGTGGATGGGCTTGGCAGAGTGGATGGGATTGGCAGAGTGGATGGGCTTGGCAGAGTGGATGGGCTTGGCAGAGTGGATGGGCTTGGCAGAGTGGATGGGCTTGGCAGAGTGGATGGGCTTGGCAGAGTGGATGGGCTTGGCAGAGTGGATGGGCTTGGCAGAGTGGATGGGCTTGGCAGAGTGGATGGGCTTGGCAGAGTGGATGGGCTTGGCAGAGTGGATGGGCTTGGCAGAGTGGATGTGCTTGGCAGTGAAGTAGATTAAAACCACAAGTATTTTTTGTGAAAAATAACTAAGAGGATGGAATTAGGTATTAAAGTGGGTAGGGAGGAGATACTTTATATTACTGAATAAATGCATCGCTAGGAGAAGTCATCGATGAATAATGATGCTGCTGAGTGTTGAATAGGTTAATGTATAGTGAAAGGGAAAATAAGGGAAAAGATAGAGATGGGTTGTGAATGGGAAAAACAGCTTATATATTCAAAATGGATTTCTATTGTCAAAATTGACTGGATTAAAGCCTTCACATTACCATTTAACTCCTTTTTTGTTACTTTTTAAACTATGTACCAGAATAGCAAACAAGAATTTTGTTAGCTATTCTGGTACAGAGTTTTTTCAAGTACCAAAAAAGAAGTATAATAGTAATTTGAAGGCTTTATTCTAGTCCATTTTGACAATAGAAATCCATTTTGAAAATAGAAGCAGTTGAAAATATTCTTACAGCTAGACCTTTATTATCCTGCCATAGCCAATTTAGGAGTTTTGAGGTTCTTATCCCTGATGGTGATTCTGAAGTTGTGTGCACTCCTTTTTATGTTTCATCATCATCTCAGTTTTTATGTTTTTCTTGTCTGGGAAATTTTAGGTTCTCGGGCCGGGCTTTGATCCGTTTCTTATCCAATGTCTGTATCCAGTCTTGGAGAAAATGGCAGAGGAAAAAGCAATCATTAAGTAAGTGATTTGACATTGCAATTGTGTAAGCTTTCATGCTTCACTTGAGCAATTGCTTTTAATTTTCACTTCTCAGAATCATCATTGCCATTTACTAATTTTTAATAATCCACTTCTAAATTCCTTGACAAAACCTTTTGGAAATTTGTACTGCTTTTATAACATAATTTCCTATTCTCATTATTCACACTATTGATACATCATAAATGATGACAATTTTTCTTAGTTGTTAACTCTTTAATTTGTATTGTATAATGTTTAGTTAGTATTTTTTAGGAAATTTGCATAATTTTCTTGATGTTGCGAGTGTTCCCTACCATACCTTACTATCTTTACCCCTCACACTCCTTCCCACTCCATTCAGTTCTAACCATTGTTTTATATTTTTTCAAAATGAAGTTAAAACAAATGCAACATAAGAAGGGGTGGAGGGGTGAAATTATAAACTGAACAAGGAAATATTCAACAATTATATCACTAAATATTTAGTTCTTTGTGATGCTAAGTTGTTCCAACAGTTTTGTCCAAGATTGTAGATATTCTATCAGTGATATCGACAATAGTATTGTATTACATGGTTGTTAGGTATCTGCTTAGTCACACCATTTATGAATATGTTAATAATCACAGAGTGAAGAAAATCCCTATGGTATGAAGAAAAAAGTAATCATTAAGTAATTTGACTTTGCATTGTGTAAGTTTTTATGCTTCACCTAAAGTAATTGTTTTTAACTTCAACCTCTCAAGACCACCATTGCCATTTATTTTAATGGTGTAGTTTTATCCACATCTAAATACTATATTTGTTGATAGTATGATCAAATAATTCTATTTAGGAGGAATGGTCCATCAATCATTCATGGGCATTGCACAAATTCCTCCAGGCATATAATGCATATTTATTTTTAGGGTCAGCTAAGGATTAATCTGATTCCACTTTACTACAAAACAGGCTTGTGGCTTCAGTGCCAGATGAATGACCTGTTGTGTATGGTGTATCAGTAGCTTGTTGCTAGCAAGTGAACTGTGGAGAGGCTCTCGAGTTGGAAGGTGTAGATTACCCCCGTGTTGTGTACGGTGTAACAGTACCTGGTTGCTAGCAAGTGAACTGTGGAGCTGCTCTCGGGTTGGAAGGTGTGAATTACCCCTGATTTAAAAAAGAAACAAGAGATGTCAGCTTGGGGGTGTCCAAGGGACAAAAATTTATAATGGTGACAATAACATTGTATTACTTGGTTGCTATGGATATGTTTAGCACCACAACATATGAATCTGAATCACAAAGAGCACAAAACACAATTATAGGAAATATCACATTTTGTTTTAAATCTTGCAGTGCTCAGTTATGTAAAATTTAATATTGATAATTTGCTTATTTGATAGAGAAACAATTTAAAAGAGAAAACACATTCTTGATTGTTTTACCTGCAGCATCCAAGCCTTATATATGTTAGCATATACTTTACAAGATGTGTCAAATTCTGGTTAGCTTTATTTTAGCAAGAGTAAGTTTTATCTAGGATTGGGAAATGTAGATACTGTGCAAGTTCTTCTTTTAAAAGAAAAATCATCTTCTAGGCAACCTCTTCTTTAAGTATTTAATATTCTTTTTTCAGACATGCTGCATTCAACACACTGACTACTTTTACAACTTCCTGTGGTTATAGGTATGATATATTATCTTCCATTCGTTTCAGGACAATTTGGAAAGTTTTGCCCTTTTGTAAATCTATATTTTGCAGAGCTATATTTGTTTCTAACCATTTATATTGGACGTAAAAAGTGCCCAGGGAGCATCTACCTACTGTGGTGTAGTGGTTATCATACCTGTCTGCAGACCACGAGGCCCTGGGTTCAAGCCTGGGTTGGGTAAACATGCCAGTGTACCACAACTGGTTATCAAAGGCGTGGACATTGACTTGGTTGTCGATGTTATGTCTGTCCGTACGTCGTACCTGTGTTCTCGTCCGGGTTGTATTAAGCGTTTCGTGATAGCATTGTTACTATCATAACCGAAAATGCAGGCGACGACCCGTCGTTGTAATTGTGTGTTCACTCGTCGTCGCTGTCGTCGCCCAGGGAGCTTAAGATAATAAAATTGCACCACTTCACCACTTGTTAGGCCTGAAGTTTCTCCTTCATACGCGACCCATGCTACGATGTTGCGTACAAACAGTATGTTATTCGAACTGCACTGTGTGAACTGGTTCTGTACTAGCCCCACAATACACAAATATATTGTGAGCTTTAGATGCAAAATAAGCAAATAATATTAACAAAACTTATTAAAGTTTTCAAATGAATTAATCATGCTTGAATTATGTTATCAGTTAAAAAATGTTGGGTGGGTGCTTTTAGAGCAGGGGCGCTTAATATGTTGAATACGTTATTCTATTTTAACTAGTAGTCATGCATACATGTACAGTACTTGATTGTTTGTTATGCGTATCAGTACACTGCATGTTGTACTGTTTCCGTGTAAAATTCTTTGTTTTGGTTGTATGTTTAAATTCTAAAAAGAACTTTATTAAAGTTTGTAGAAGTTTCCAACATTAATGCCCAACATTTCTGTATATATCATCCGTGTACTCTATATGTCCTTTAATCCCTTTTTACCAGTTTAGTTTTGATCATATATGGAATCCTTTTATTTTCCAGCTCAATATCTGATCTACTGGCTTGCAATGCAGACTATTTGGTAGATTCCATTTCAGCCAAGCTCCGCCATTTTGACTGGCATCCTCGTGCACCTCATGTTTTAAATGTCACGTGCTTCACTGGTATGATAGCTTTCTTCTTGATATACCTCAGAAATTAATTGAAATTGTCTTCCCTTTGCAGGGTAATAACCAATGATAATAATATAACATGTGGATTTATATAACACTTTTTGCCAAGGTCTGAAATCACTGAGGCTTTTGTGCAATCATCTTACAAATGGAAAGCTTTTTCCCAGCCATGACAATTAAATTCACTTGACCTCTCTGAGTTTGTTGATTGACAGCTTTTTCAACCAATCAGCACTCGAATTTGCCAAGCAACAAAATCTTATGCGGTATTGGTACACTACAGCCAGCTAGCATTAGTCAATGTGATATACTGCAGCAGAAATTCTGTACATACAGACTTGAGTGACAGACAAAACCTGCGCCTTTTGTCTTTGTAAATCTGATTCCCAATATCCAGAACGGTTAACAAACATAATTTTTATTCCATTTGCTAAAAACTCGAAGATGGGAGAAGTGCCATAGATGGATCAAAAGTTGCGGCATGCCACATGAACATCTAAATGTAAATGCATGAATTGCGGATTTGAGGTTTGTTTGCCCCATCTAGTTACTGCGTTGCTATGGTGGGCGTGGCCTATTTCCTTACTCAGAGAGGTCATTTCAAGAGTTTCATAGAATTGAAACTGCTGTAGAAAAGCACAGAAACCAATTGTTTTGTATGGTATTCTACCAAGAAGTTATCGGAGGAGGATGGCAGAGGAAGAAATGAAGAGTGCTGCTCAATCAATCAATCAATCAATCAATCAATCTATCTAGCAATCCCATAATAAGCACAAAATGTCCATACGGTTTCGTAGCTAAACTTTACACGACTCTGGTGAACGGGCTGTTACGGCTATACAGACCCTACATGGGATAACGTACAAAGTATGGTAAACCCGGAAGTGTACCCGCCAGCAGCACAGCTGCGTAGTAAAGCGGCCAGTATAGCATATTAGTTTTTATGAATGAATTTGAAGCAAATTTTACTGCAAACTTCAATATATGTATCTTTTTTTTGCATAGTAATTCGAGTATGCTGCCACTATTGGAAGATACCATTGATGAGGTAAGGGATGCACCTTTCTGTTTTAATTCTTTGGCGATAAGTCACATATCGTGTACATGCAGATATCCCCACTTACCTCCTTGCTATGAGAACACATTTTATATACCAGCTATACACTTATTGTTCAGAGATTAATTGGTTCTGTAAACAATTTATCCACTCAATATTGATATTTACCGTGCATGAGTGACATTAAAGGTGAAAGGTGGTCAAGGTTTTTTTTTTACTGAACCGCCGAAAATAGCCAAAATCAGCGGTTGGAGAATAAAGGACATATACACAACATGCACATACTGTATATGTTCAGTCATGAAGCAATATCTTTCCTTAGGAGAAATGGTCCATCAATCATTCACAGTTAATGCACACATCACCTCAGGCATGATACACGGGTATTTTTTATCACCAGTTTGAAAACAAACTTTTCCCACTAAGACACCTAACACGGATGAGTGATTTCAATCACAAAAGTGCCTTGATTATTCAGCTCTGGCTTTGTGTAATCTTATACACACAAATAGCCTTGAGCTACTTTGCTGTGGTGTGCATGGGAATGGCAGGTAAACAATCATTGTTTTGAGTGGAAACACAATACACTGAACAGGAAGTCGAGTTGGTAATTGTCATACCTGAGTTTTCAGGATAAACTCAGGTGTCGGGTGCAGGTAGGCTTAAAGAGAAACTTTTCAGCATGGTAGACGTTGAAGGAATATTGTCATGTATTTTCATTTTCATCTATTTATTCAAAAAAGGATCGATAAAGAAACAATTTAGTGCAAAAACAGGTTTACATCTTATTTGGTTTAGTAGTTATTTGCATTTCACCAGTATGTTGAAAAATGACCTCGATGTGTAAAAGTGTGATTTCATAACAGCAGATCCAGGGCAATGAGCAAGGTATAAGACCATGCGTATGAAAAAAATGTTCTCAAGCGCACGTATCATATGTGCGTTATACATGAAAAGTAAAATGTGCGCGTATTGCAGCTTACAAATTTGTCCTCAAAACTGCACCTGATTGGTTGGGAAAGAAAGGAAATCTTCCCTTAGCAGTTGATTGGTCGAAGTACTGAAGAAATCACATTCATCTTAATTCGTTATGGAAATGTAAATTGCCCTTCAATTGATGAGGCAGAAATCAGTTTTGTTTATTTCATTTTGCAGATACTTTGCAGCTTGGATTCTCATTTTGCCAAGTATTCGTCATCTTTCATGACCGTCTTACAATCTCTGATTGGTGCAATAGTAAGATGGTTTCCATCCTGACCTGGTAGGTTAACATCTCTCTGATATTGGTAGATCGGCTTCTTTATCGCATACGTGTTGGTTTAGCTATGGGTTCCAATAGATTCATCAATCAGGCTGTTCATCAATTTTTATTCTGAAAAGTTGACCGTCCCCAATTGTTCTATATTGTGTCATATATATATATGCACACGTATATTTTTTTGAATAAGTCGGGCAAATGCAAATTTTTGTCGGATAAATTTGACTTACACCCCCTGGCCTCGAAGTCAAGTTATGCGCCTGATTGCTGTAGACAAATGCCTTACTCAGATCAACCAGGATGTATTTGTGTACTGGAATGTAATTGGTCAGTTCAAACTTTTTTATGCACCATGATGACTTCAAACAGCTGGTAAATAGCAGTCAAGTTAAAGACACTGAATTTTTAAGTCTAACTACAGTGTCCATATCACAGAAGTATACTGGCCATGGTGGGGGCACAGTCGACACAGACTTTTGGTAACTAATGGTTGCCTAATACCACTTATACAGGTAAAATCAGTGGAACTTTGAGAGTTTCAGGTAAAATTGATTGACATATTCGGGCAAAATGGAAGAAAATTCCTGATGAATTTTGCAGGGCTGTGAACACCCTACCCTGATGCCCTATCGGCGCCTCATTTTGGTCAACAAGTTCAGATTCTGCAATTTTTTATATTTATATTCTTACCCATCATCTTTCTCTTCTCCCTAATAAAACATTACATGATGATAATGATAACAAAATTAGTCTTGTACATGCTTAAGTTCATCATCAGTCCATGCTCAAAAATAGTTTTATTTCATATTTTAGAAATAGATTACATGCTTGTGATTTATTTCTTCAAAACTTCTATTTAACAGAAGAAAACAAGTACATCAGTTAATGATTTTTTACAGCATTAAATCGATTTCAACAGGTGCTAAACTTGTCAACACTCCCCTTGTCGTTTGTCAGTTAATACCACCTAGCTTCCTACTATGGAAGGATGGAAGATACAAAATAACTTGCAACTTGGCATTGAACTGCGGACTGTGTTAAGATTTCCATCGATTAATCAGATAATTGTTTAATAATGTTTGATTTCTTTGAGACACTAAACTCCTTGCTCATATCAAGGAGTTGTTATTTACCAAACCTTGGTACTGAGCAGAAAATGTCCATCTCATGTTGATGAACATAAATCGTTCTTCCTCCCTCAGAGTAAGAACATAAACATGACAGTAAAATCAGGGAGGTCTGTTGAACCATGGAGCTCCATGATTTAATCAATTTGAGTAATAAGAGGTACAAGCACAGGGGGTAGGAGCCAGGAGCATTGGGCACACGTGCCACCACATTCTCCCACATTGACAAATGTTCTCCTCAGGCAAATAAAATGTGGCCCTCAAAAATGAAGAATTATATCATTTTGGAAGTACTCCTCTAATGTTGTGCCCCTCCACATTTTAAAAGCTTCCTAGCCCCCTGTACAAGCATTATTTACTGTTGGTCAGCACCGTCTTACCAAAAGGAAAACATTTGGTTACATAGAAATTAAACTTTTTTCCTTATTTTGATTTAATTTCATTTTCATATTTCTCTCTTTATGTTATCATTGTAAAGTGCTTGTGAGCAGACTTAACTTGTTTAATTTGAGCTCTTCAAATATGTGTTATGATAATACGACTTAAGAGATTTGCATGTGCATGGAATTACAATGATTGTCTTGGTCCCATCTAAGCACTAACTAGAAATGGTGTTTAGAACTAATGTTTTTTTTTTCTGTTCAGGGAAAATGGAATAAACTCTTATTTATATTTCCTATTTTTTTTTTATTTCAAAAGATTTCAGTTGAAGATGGAATATCCCAAGATGAAAAGTGTGGTCAAGATGAAGATAAAAGGAACATATCTGAGACGTACGTCTTGAAGGAGGAAATCAAGGACTTCCTGGTGGACTACCATAAGCAGAGACAGCTAGCAGATGGAGAAGGTTTAGATGTCACTGAGGAGGATGGGGAGATGCAGGATGGGAGGGAGGATGGGGAGATGCAGGATGGGAGGGCGGATGATGAGGAAGACTTTGATGCGCCCGATGTAAAAAAGGAACTGCCATTGCATGTCAAAATCACAGCTAAGGTAAAATGGAAAAATTTGAGTATAGTGTTTATAAGGTTAAATCCATCTGAGCTGTTAGGCCCATAGGTCCATTGCTTATCCTTGGTTTCCTTGTCATAAGTGGATGAGAGCACATGATTCCCCCTGGATGGGATGCCAGTCCATGGCAGGTTAACTCCCCAGCAGTGCTGGTACTCATTTTACAGCTGAGTGGACTGGAGCAAGTAGAGTAAAGTGTCTTGCTCAAGGACACTGCAGCGCTCATAACAGGAGTCAAACCTGGTACCTTTGCATAACAAGCAAGGCTTTTTAGCCACTGAGCCACTGCACCTATTACATGTAGCTGTATAACGCACAGTAAAACAAAATGTTTCACTCTTTTTTGCACAAAAATGGTATGATTTTTTGTCTATAATTTTAATTGAAAAATATATAAATTTCTAAATAGACTTAAAGGATTAGTTTAGTGGTGAAGCAAGTCTATCTTGAATGAAAGAGGACTTCAAAGGAAACAAAATGGTGAAGAAAGCATTGCAAAATCTTATTCCGTTAATGAGATATTCAAGTTTAAGGTTTGGTAACATTTCTGTAGAAACGACTAAATTCAGACTAGTTGTGACATCACAGCCTCAGATTCCTCAAAGTCTTTATAAATTTTAAAGAAAGTTTTTTTTTTTGACTATTTAAATTGTTTTTCCTCAAACTTTTTTCAGGTGGTATATTATAAATACCCTTCCTAGATTCAGTTTTACTACTTTTTTGACAAATTCCATAGTTTTTAGGCCACAAAATTGCAGGACAAAATATGATAGAATACATAAAGACTTTGAGTAATCTGAAGCCATGACATCACAGCTAGTCTGATTTCAGTCATTTCTACACAAATGATACCAAAGTTTAAACTTAAATGTCTCCTTCACGGAATAAGATTTTTGAATACTTTCTTCAGCATTTTGTTTCTTTTGAAGTCCTCTTTCATATCAGGTAGACTTACTTGACCCCTGAACTAATCCTTTAATGGATTAGCTCAGTGGTCAAGCATGTCCATCTTATATGAAAGAGGACTTCAAAAGAAACAAAATGGTGAAGAAAGCATTCAAAAATCTTATTCTGTTAAGGAGATAATTATTCAAATTAAAGCTGTCTATTCTGTGTAGAAATGATTGGTGTAGTAAGTCTACTATAGAAAGTTGGTGTCTTCATCCTCACATTCTTAACCATTGTTAATGTATTTTCAAATAGGTTTTGTTAATTTTTTCACCATTTAAATTATTTTTCCTCAAACTTCTTTCATGTGGTATATTATAAATACCCTTCCTAGATTCTGTTTTACTACTTTCCTGACGACCCCTTCAGCTACCGCACCATCGCCCTCACCTGCTGTCTCTGTAAAATTATGGAAAGGATCATTAATCAGAGACTAAACTGGTTCCTTGAAACCAACAGAATCCTCCCCCTCACCAAAGCGGCTTCCGGAAACATTGCAATATGACCAGTTAATTCGGGAATCCTTTGCAAAAAAGGAACACCTCATTGCCATTTTTTTCCGACTTCGAGAAAGTTTTCGACACTACTTGGAAATACGGCATTATCCGCAAACTTCACACCATTGGCCTCAGAGGCCATCTCCCCATCTTTGTTCAAAACTTCCTCTCACCCAGGCAGTTCCAAGTTCGTATTGGCCATACTCTCTCCAACCCCCATCCCCAAGAAGAAGGCATCCCCCAAGGCAGCATCCTCTCTCCCACTTTCTTCGTTCTGAGCATTAATGACATCGCGGACAACCTTGGCCCCAACATCAAACGTACCTTCTACTTGGATGACTTCACCATCTTCTACACCTCTCCTAGCTTTCCTCTAATTGAAAATAGACTCCAATTCAGCCTCAACCAGCTGCAAGTCTGGTGCAGCAATAACGGTTTTAAATTCTCCAAAGACAAGACAGTCTGCATGCACTTCTGTCATTTCAACAACCTCCACCGCAACCCGAACCTTGTGTTTAATGGCAATTGCATTCCTAAAGTTAAATACACGAAGTTCCTGGGTTTAACTCTAGACCCCAAGCTCTCCTACTAGCAACACATCACCAATCTGATACTAAAATGCAACAGCTCCCTCAACATTCTCCGCCTCCTCTCCAACAGCACTTGGGGTGCGAACCGCCATGCTCTCCTCAAAATCTTTAGGTTCACCATTCGTGCCAAGCTTGACTACGGCAATATTGTCTACTGTGTCGCTCACAACTCATACCTCAACTCATACCTCAACCACATCAACATCATCCAAAATGAAGCCCTCAAGCTTTGTCTAGGTACCTACAGGACCTCCCCAATCACCAGCCTTCATGTTAAAGCCAACGAACCCCCCTTTCTACTTAGATGTAGAAAGCTTAGCCTCTCCTATGCTTTTAGAGTCCTCGCCAACACCCAGAACCCTGTTTACAGCTTCATTAGGTACCCCAAATTCTCTACCCTCTTTGATAGGACTAAAACCCTATCCCCCCCTTTAGCTTATGCATTAAATCAGACCACTTCCATCTCGGCATCAAACCTGCCACTCTGGCACCTTCTCCTGGCCCACGTTTCCTCCTTGGGCCACCCCCTCCCTTCTATCCACCTAGGCCTCTCCACTCATCACAAAACCCAAAGCCACCCTAACCTCTTCATCAATCTCCACAACCAAATCAAAGACCAACTCTCAAATTACACCTCCATCTATACTGATGGCTCCAAGGAAGGCAACAAGACAGCTGCTGCTGCTTTCATCCAAAACATCACCCTCAGTAGCAGACTTCCCGACTACTCTTCCATCTCTTCAGCTGAGGCAAAGGCCATCCTCCTCGCCCTCAACTTTATTGAGTACTCTCCGCTCAACCACTTTGCCATTTTCTCCGACTCAAAGGCTGTTTTTACTTCTTTGTTCAATCTTAAATGGGATAACTTCACATCCCATCTCCTCCTCTGGAAACTCCTTTCGCCCACCATCTGCAGGAAAAGTGTTCCTTTCTTCTGGACACCCAGCCATGTTGGCATCCCTGGCAATGACTGGGCTGATGCAGCTGCTAAGCTTGCCCTCAACCTCCCCCCTACCCCTTTTCCCAAAACCCTCTCTGACATCAAACCACTTGTCGCTTCCCTTATCCGTGACTGCTGGCAAACCTCATGGAACTTCCAAATTGATAACAAACTCCACGTCATCCAGCCCACCATTCCGATCAAACCCACTATCAACAACCTCTCTCGTATCGACAACGTTCATATTACCCGTCTTAGAATAGGTCACACCCACCTCACTCACTCCCACCTTCTTATTGGCTCCCCCAACCTCTCTGCAACAATTGCCTGTGCACCCTAACAATCCATCACGTTCTCCTTGCTTGTCCCCTGTACAACCTTCCCAGAGCTTACCTCGCTCCCCACAACTCAATTGCTAAGTTCTTCCAGAAAAATCCTCCGAAAAAAATTATCTCCTTCCTTCATTATGCTTCCCTCTACAACCATATTTAATTCTCCTCTTCCACCCCCTCTCTCTACTTTGTTTTTGTTTTACCATGCACCTCCTCTCTCGATCACAGCTTTCTGACTTTTTGTCATTGAATTTCTCTCATTCTCCCCTGTTTTCTTTCCTTCCTACCTCTAGAATGATCTGACCTCTCAGGCACAATTTGACCCTCATTGTCGTGGTGCCGTTAAGCCCTCATCAAACAAACAAACAAAATCAAAGGACAAAATATGATAAAACACACAAAGACTGAGGAATTTGAGGCAGTGACATCACAACTAGTCTGATTTCAGTCATTTCTACACAAATGATACCAAAATCTCAGAGTTAAATATCTCCTTAATGGAGTAAGATATTTGAATGCTCTATTCACCATTTTGTTTCTTTTGAAGTCTTCTTTCATATATGATGGACTTGCTTGACCTTTAACCACTTAGCCTCTGCACCTCCTTGATAGCAGTATAACACATAGTAAAACAGAAGGGGGAAAAATACAGTAATGTTTCACTTTAATTTGCACAAAAATGACATGATTTTTGTCTATAATTTAAGTCAATTTAAAAGAAATTATAATCAATTTAAAAGTAAAATATTTAAATTTCTAAAAAGATTTAATAACTGAATAAACGTATGAAAATGGAATAAACTGATAATTGGAAATGAAAAATCTTGATTCTATATATATATAGCAATTTATCATTACACTGGGAAATTTTTTATAGCTTACCTTCTGTGCTATTAAAATATGCAATCTGGTCTCTCAGACCTAATTTACCATTAATTACCACCAAAACTAAAAGCGTAGTTACTCTCTGTGAAACACCCAGAACATGGCGCTAGCACCACTTCCCTTCAGCGCCTGCACCTGAGCAGGTACAGTTGTTAGATGCTGGTCGTTTTCCTTTGGAAAAATAATTTCTTCTGGCCTTTTTCACCTTTTCTTATTGTGCCTGCGGGTATATTAAGTTTTTGCTTGCCTTAAAAAGAAGAAGGTCTTTCCTGTGGGTGAGCTGAGTAATTTTCATCTGTGTTTATCACTATGCATACATGTATATGATTGATTTTGTAAACCACCTACGGAGCTTTACTATGTTTATATGTATTTATACTCTTGGTCGGGAGTGTTTTTCACTGCTGTGTCCTAGCCTGGTTTCGCGGGGTTTAGCACGTCCATTTTTGTATTTTCCCTTTGTCCAGCTCTCCCGCTTCAAGGCTTCTGAACCTAGTGTTACCATACTGTAGAGGTACACCCTTTGTTAGGCTAGCCTCAGCATAGTATCCGGTAAACCTTAGTCCTGTGTGGTATCTACTCATGTGCATTGGTTTCAGGTTCTTATATATGCGTTTCGACGTCGACTTCACTTGCTGACGTTACAGTGTGGTGAGCTTAAAAGGATACTGTCACTTTACTTTATGTTATGTGTATTTACGTATATATTAGCTTTTTCATTTACCTGCCTCATGTTATATGATGCTTGTCCTCTGATGTGGGTGCCAGAGGAAGCCTCTAGCCTTTCCCCTTGGGTCCAAGTCACTTATTTACTCTCCTCTTTTGTCTTTTCTACATGGGGCTTGAAATACCGAGCTGAAGTCAACAGTAACTGCTGCTGCCACATTCTGTAATAATTTCTGTAATAAACAGCTATAACATCTGTGGAATTTTAACTATTCAAGGCTTTGATAGACTATTGCACAGATGTTCACGTTTGGATACCACAGTGTATTCATAGCGTTTACCACTGTTTGGAGACTCTTTAAGTACAAACACTTGGATACAATAGCGTATCCTTGGTTACTGTCACAGCTCCACACCGGGGCTGTTGAACAAAAGGTTCCTTTTGTTATGGCTGAATGTGCTGGACACCATGGTTACTGTGGTTGTACTTGGTTACCGTCACAGCTCCGTCTTGGAGTTGTTTTAGCTAAGAAGGACAAGCGCAACTCTAAGTTTGAGTCATTTGCCTTCCTCTAGCAGGGTAAGCCTATAGCTCTCCACAGGTTCACAAAGCCAGTTCCGCAGTTCATACCATAGCTGTTTTGGCTTTCAGGTTACTGGAATTCCTATACGGTCCAAGTTCACCGCGGAAGTTAACCAGGCCCCTTCTTTACCTATCAGAACCCACAAGGTCCCTTATATGTTTGTGAAGACTGGATGCTCAGTCACTTAAAGTGACTACACAGTCCCTCACTAAGTTCCTTGAGGAACTGTTTCATTTGCTCAATTCCTTTTTTACCTTTAGCTCTCAGTTGGGACTATTTCAAAGAAAGGCTATCTGTTTAAAGCTAAGAGTTTTCTCTTCACAGGATTGGCAGCACAGTGCCTGGCAGCAGTGACACGGCCTCTAGTGCCTTAGTTTTGGCAGTTAGAGCAAGAGGTGGCATTTTTGAGGCAGCTTGAAGTGCTTGCTTCCACAGCTTTTCTATCAAGCTCAGTAGAGTGACCTTCAAGGTCCATAGCCATGGAGGCATAGTCAACTACGCTGCCCTTTTCTCATCTTGAGCAATTTTCTGTCAGAGTTCAGACCTTTGCCTAATGGGACACCAATGGACTCGTCCCCACCCCTGGCACCAGAAAGTGCTCCTTCTGCTGCAAGTACGTGAAATGCTACAGTTGCAGACTGTGCTGTCAATTGGAACCCTGCCCCATTTGTGAAAAAATGGGGTCAGGAAGCCTTGCGCAGGCAACAGGAGGAACAGGTTACTGCTGCGGCAGCCCACAAGGTGGATTGGTCTAGGCGCTCATGCTCTTCTGATGACCTTCCAGGCCCTGCAGGTCTCTGGGGAAAATACGAGTCTCTGTTAAAGACCCCTCCTGTACTATATGAAGTAGAGCCTGAAAAATAAACATGCACTTCACTGTAATTCATTCCAAGCAGGGCAAAAGTGGTGAAATATTGTGATATAATGCGAAGAGGATGTTGGTATAGCTTACAGATTAAATGAATGACATGGGTAATATTTCCTTTCATTAGATTCTTAAAAGGTGCCAACATCATCTAGCCAGCAAAGACCCACGAATCAGGATGAAAGTCCTTGTCATCATAGAAGGAGCTATTCGAGCACTGTCATCTGAGCAAGGTATGTTTGAAATTGAAACATAATGACTTTATCACATAGATGTTTATTAACCCAATTCTGTTTGAGTTTAAAGCCCACAACTAAAAATGCAAGATAACGTAGTTAAAGGATTAGTTTAGGGTCAAGCAAGCGAGTAGATCGTATATGCAAGAAGACTTGAAACAAAATAGTGAAGAAAGTATTCAAAAATCTCATTCCTTTAAGCAGATTAAATTTAAAGTTTGGTATCATCTGTGTAAAAATGACTGTAGTTGTGACATCACAGCCCCAGATTCCTCAAAACAAATTTTGGTGCTTAAAAAATATTGGATATGTTAGGAATGTAGTAAAACAGATTCTATCTAGGGGTAATTAAGGGTAATCATAATTTACCGCTAGAAAAAAGTTTCAGGAAATAAGTTAATTAATTTTCTTTAAAATACATTAAAAGTTGTCAAGAATGTGAGAATGAAGAAGCCAACTCTTCATAGTAGACTTACTGTACTACACCAGATAAGACAGCTATAAATCTGAATATCTCCTTAACGGAATGCTATTTTTGAACGCTTTCTTCACCATTTTGTTTCTTCGTAAAGATATACTTGCTTGTTCAATGAAGTAATCCTTAAAGGTTATTGTGTTGTGTATTTCCACTGTTTTCTCTAACAGGAAGAAAGAGTTGCCTTTTGTGGATACATTCTATCAAACAAGTTCTTATCATTTTTCTTGCTTATACCACATAAGTCATTTGCTACATGGTTACTGAGAAGATCTTCTGAGCATTTTTTCATCTTGAATCTTATTTTTGCATCTTGGACATGTACCTTTATATATATGGTCTCAAATATCCTTGAGACCACCCAAGCCAATCAGATTTAAGAAATCAACAAACTTATTTTTGAAAGATAGTTCCAAATAGTTTTCATTCAAGAAAAATATACAGTAAGTGCTGGCTTGAGTACAGTACAGTATATAGGAAACATAAAAGACTAATGTTTTCAATGTATTTTCAAAGTCATTTGCTAAATAGTTGTTAAGAAGATATCCTTGAAGTTGTTGTCATCTTAATTCCAATTTTTGTATTTGGGACATGCTATTAGAAAGCGATAAATGCATCTGGGACATGCTGTTAGTAGGGGATTAATGCATCTGGGACATGCTATTAGTAGGGGATTAATGCATCTGGGACATGCTATTAGTAAGAGATAAATGCATCTGGGACATGCTATTAGTAGGGGATAAATGCATCTGGGACATGCTATTAGTAGGGGATTAATGCATCGTGGAACATGCTATTAGTAGGGGATTAATGCATCTGGGACATGCTATTAGTAGGGGATTAATGCATCTGGGACATGTTATTAGTAGGGGATAAATGCATCTGGGACATGCTATTAGTAGGAGATAAATGCATCTGGGACATGCTATTAGTAGGGGATAAATGCATCGGGGACATGTTATTAGTAGGGGATAAATGCATCTGGAACATTTTATTAGTAGGGGATTAATGCATCTGGGACATGTTATTAGTAGGGGATAAATGCATCTGGGACATGCTATTAGTAAGGGATAAATGCATCTGGGACATGCTATTAGTAAGGGATTAATGCATCTGGGACATGTTATTAGTAGAGGTTAAATGCATCTGGGACATGCTATTAGTAGGGGATAAATGCATCTGGGACATGCTATTAGTAGGGGATAAATGCATCTGGGACATGCTATTAGTAGGGAATAAATGCATCTGGGACATGCTATTAGTTGGGATAAATGCATCTGGGACATGCTATTATTAGGGGATAAATGCCAGCGTTGTTGGTCTCATATGCCATTTAAGATCAAAAAATCATTTGTCCTTATGATGACGAAGAAGGGCAATTTTATATGATCACTTTAATATTCTTCTAATAGAGGGATTTCATCACGTGACTCTAACACTACTGGACTCCATTTTTTACAGCAGCGGCATCATTGCATTTCACGCCTTTTCACACAGCTCAGTCAAATAATACATGCAACAAACATACTACATGCTAACCTACCAGTACCAGTTCAGCGAATTTTATTAAGTGCAATTTTTTGATCGCTTTCCATTTTACTTCATATTTTCCTTAAGTTTTATATTTTCACCGGGTATGCGATAGTGTTAACGCCATCTGATTGTTTGTTATATGCAGACAAAGCCTACATACCTGATATAAAGTGTTTGCTGCAAATCCTTGTGTCAACTGTAGGTTAAAGCTGTCGCATTGTACAGCAAAAATCTACTTTGAACATTGATAAAGATCGGATGGAAATCAAGAAAATATCTTTTTATTCCCTGCACACATCTATTAGTGCAAACAACGACACAGCAAGATTCCGGCATAATTATCTTACAAAAATAATCTTATATAACAACATGCAAACGTATGTAAGTCTTATTAAGTGTACAGCAGACGACAATGGTATTGCCCTACAAAAAAAAAAAAAAAAAACCATGGAAGGTATTATGAATAAATAGTACAAGACCACTAGTGTTTACCCTGATACTTTGATAGACAATAATAATAGGAAGGTGAATGGTAAAGACAAATTAGATGGGTTTAATCAGTTCTTTACTAATGTTGGACCTGATTTAAGTGCAGCTGATTTAGCTGCAGCTATACCTGAACAAATCAGCTCAATATATGATTATCTGGTTGAGATGAATACACATTCCATGTTTTTAGCAGATGCTACTGAAAGTGAAATACAAGATATTGTTAGAAATTTAAGTAACAAAACTTCTCTTGATTGCAATGATATAAGTATGTCATTAGTGAAAAATGTTATCTGTCATGTTGTACAACCTTTAACTTTTATTTGTAACAAATCATTTTCTACTGGGGCATTTCCTGATGGTATGAAAGTTGCTATTAAAAAGGTAATACCAATATTTAATTCTGGTTAACAAAATGTGTTCAATAATTATAGGCCAGTGTCATTTTATCAATTCTCAAAAATACTTGAAAAGCTGTTTGATTAGATCATTTTATTTGCAAATTTAGTCCCTTACTGAGAGTCGGTACGGTTTTAGGTCTGATTGTTCTACTTCTATGGCATTATTATAATTAATTGAAGAAATAACCATGTAATAATCCAATAATAAAAAACAACCATTGGAGTCTTTATTGATCTATAAAAAGCATTTGACACTATAGACTATCATTTATTACTCAAGAAACTAGAGCATTATGGTTTCCAGGGGATAGTTCATGATTGGCTGACTAGTTATTTGACCAATAGAATGCAATATTTCCAAATCAATGATTTAGATTCAGATTTTTGTAATGTAGTTTGCGGAGTACCACAAGGGTCTATCCTTGTCCCAAAGTTATTCATTCTATATATCAATGATATTTGTAATGTCTCCAGATTGTTAAAATTTGTACTCTTTGCTAACACAAACATTTTCTACTCTCATGAGGATACTTATGTAGATTGATAAGTAATGAGCTCTATAAACTTATTGTATAGTTTGCAGTTAATAAACTATCTCTTAATGTTGCCAAAACTAATTATATGTTATTTACTATTTTATCTATTCAATGATAGATGAAACACAAGACAAAAACAATAATTCAAACAAAAGTATGTAAGAACAAGGAAAAAACAATTGTGCATCTCCACCTCAGGAGTCAAACTCTGGAACTCACTTGATGTTAGTATAAAAAAAAATGTAAAACTGTAATTCTTAAACAAAAAAGGGAACAAACAAAATTTATTGGCATCTCAGGTGTATACTAAACTACAGTAAATAAAATGTGCAAGTGTGTAATTGCTTAATCTTATAATTTTTTTCTACATTTTCGTTTTTTTTTAATTATCGTTTCCTTTTTGTTCTCACAGGGTTTTTTTATCTTTTTGTACACATTTATGTTGTTTTATCACAAATTTGTCTAATTCATGTTGAAAATAATGTTGGGGGAAAAACATTTATAAGTATTACACTTCAGTTTTCTCCTTTTCTATACAATATTTTACAGATTAGACACAAGACAAAAATAAAAAAAATGTATTTTGTTAATTTGAAGATGTATATAATTTGTCTGTTACACATATGTATTATTATTTGCTAGAAATAAATTGTGTCATTGTCATTGTCAAAATGGCGATGTAAACAAAGTCATGTGACCTCGTGACATTAGGTGATACACCCTTATACCTATTATGATCTCATTATGTTTAAAGTTTCTGCTACTGTTGTTGCAAAGCCAGTTCCATGGTTGTTGCTTAAGATGCTCTTGATGCAGTAAACACATGAACGAATCTACCAGTAATGTGCTTCCATGCTGTAGCAACAATATCTGCATAAAAAGTGTGCTTACATCTAGAAAGTGTTGATCATCATTACATGGATCTTGTTTGTCTCAAATTTATTTGAAACTGCCATTAGCCAATCAGATATATGAATAATAGTTCCAAATCTTTTCATTCCAGATGAATTGCTGCCCCTAGCCCATCAGCTGTGGCCCTCATTAGTGCCCAGGTTTAGCGACAATGAACCGCTTGTTGTTTGCAAGGTATATGATAAAGCTAGTTATCTTTTCACTTATTGCTTGCTGAAAGGAATAGTTCTGTGATGAAGCTGGTTCATCTGGAAAGAAAGGAACCTCAAATGATTAAGAAAGCATTCAACAATCCTATTCTGTTGAGGAGATATTTAAGTTTAAAGTTCTGTAAAATTTTTGTAGAAACGACTGAAATATAGACTGTTGTGTCATTACATCCTTAGATTCCTCTGTGTTTATGTGTTCTAGATTTCTGTGTGATTTTGTGGAATAAAAACTATTGAATAATTATAATTAACCACCTAAAGAAAGTTTGAGGAAATAATTTAGATAGTAATTTTTTTTTTTTAAATGCACTAACAATTGCTAAGAAAGTGAAGATGAGGACATCAACCTTTCATAGTAGACTTACTACACCAGTCACTTCTACATAGATAAGATCGAACTTTAAACTTGAATATCTCCTTAACGGAATAAGATATTGTTTTAGTTTTGTCATTATTTTGTTTTCATTCAAGTTTTCTTACATATAATATAAATTTACCCAACCACTGAGTAAATTCTTTAATTACTACGGTATGTGTATTAAAATAGTTATTAAGTTTTTTTTTCTCCAACAACTTGGAAATTAAAGGGTTATAAATATATCCCATACTATAAAATGCACCCTTAGTATTCACTAAAAGAACATGAATGCATGCATTCCTTTTGAAGTTTAATATTTTCTATAGGGATAAGCGTAGGTTTTAGTAATTCTTTATAAAAAAACAGTAATGTGGAATCCACAATGTATACAAATTCAGTTTGTATGCATGCACATGCAATAGAATTCAGTCTAATCTGGAGATTTTCATTCTTATTTTCTTTTCTTGCGTCAAACGTTATACAACCATACAATTTTTCACACCTAATTGCCATCAATGCTATTGTGTTGTATACTCATGAAAGAAACTCTTCGATAAAATCTGTTGGATTCCTTCACTAGCATGATGTTATGGACACAGTGTAAGTGAAAAAGTGTATAGAAAATTTAGAAAGTGATTTGCCTGTACATGTAATTTTGTTGTTTATTTCTATGATTTGTAATTATGTAAAAATTAGTTGAGCTATAAGTTTTCAGAACACCTTTAGAGTTACATACAGTACCTGCTATCTCTCTTCTATTGGTTAAAAGGCATGTGAAACATTAAACACGATGGCCAATCATTGCGGAGACTTTCTTCGGAGACGTATCGACAAGGACATCCTACCAAAGTTAGTATCCTGCCTGACTTCAAATGCAACAACCAGCATCAAAGCAGGCCCAGGCTTTGTCCATACGGTCACTCACAAGCTACAAATCGCTGTTTTGAATTTGCTGGGGCCTCTGAGCAAGAGAGTGGACATCCAGGAGAATGACCTGACCAGTCTGGCCTATGCTTGTCTTCCTTATCTTAGTCAGAGGCAGCCAATGACCTTACAGGAGGTAGGGTTTGTCACATTTTTGTATTTTTTGTATTATCTAAATTCAGAACAGACAATTTGGGTAATTGTTTTGTAGACTTTAGAGTATTGTAAAGATGTCACTAATTTTATTGGTAATGCACACTTATGGACTTGGATAAGTTTCAATTCACAAGAACTTCAAAGTACAGCACAGGAAGGAAAATTGCAGTTATTTTCAAAGTTAACTAATTATCCAGCGCTAAATATTACTATGTATAAAAGTTGATGTAAATACAAGGAAGCTTCATGACACCATGTGCTCTTGAGCCATTTCTACTCACAAGCAAGCTAACACCCCATAGCGTGGTACTGCATAATGTGTCCACGTTTGACCAATCACAAATCAGCTTTTAATTATATTTAATTGACCATGTAGGTCTGGAATTATATGCAAGATTTAATAGGTGTGTTACTTCCTGACTCAAGACAAAGGGAAGTAAAACAAACAATTTAGTCAAAAAATTATTGGTTTTTTCCTCATTCATCATTGCAAATCACATTAATAATCAAAATTATCTTTACAAACATAATATAATTTTTTCAAATCATTGCAACAATAAACAACATTAAATACCATTCCACACTAATAAACTATGTTATAGAAATATAGTAATGTATGAAAGGAACAAAAATTAGAACAATTGTAACTTATCTTAACTTTACCTTTCATCGAAATATGTTTTTCAACTTGCAAAGAAAATTTTAACTTATTGCAAAATTCAATCAACTGAGGATATGAGTCTCAAACCTTACAATGATAAATATAAATTTTAAGATGTAAAATAAGAAAGTTGTAAGGGTGATTGGCATGAAGTTTACAACTGAAGAATATGTTGCTCTTAGAAAAGAAAACATATCTCTCTAAAAACATCTGTTCAACATCAAGCTATTCTAAACTACAGTATTTAGAAGTTTCTTAGCTATTTTTTACAACGTTTAAATACACTCACAGAACTTTTCTTCAAAAAGCATCCGTTCCGAGATTTGGAATCATGATTTATCAAAACCCCAAGCACATAACATATTTGCTATAGATAACACAAGATGCAATATATTGCAAAAAGGTTGGACAACAACATCAATTAGACAAGATATCTAAATTATTTCCCCAGACTGACTGAGGAAGAACTGGAAAACCTGTTTAGACCCCCTCCCTCTCCTTTTTGAGCAAACCCAATTTATTTTGCAGCAAAATGACAACAAAATTGAGTAAGCATGCAGCAATATCTTCTCTTAGGAGAAATGGTCTGTCAATCATTCACAGTTCATGCACATATCACCTCAGGCATATGATACACAACTATTTTATCACCATTTTGAAAACAAACTTCTCCCACTAAGACACCTAACATGGATGAGTAATTTCAATCACAAAAGGGCCTTGCTTATTCAGCACTGGCTTTCTGTAATCTTATACACACAAATAATCTTGGGATACTTGGCTGTGGTGTGCATGGGAATGGCAGATAAACAATCATTGTTTTGAGTGGAAACTCAATATACTGAACAGAAAGTCGGGTTGGTAACTGTCATACCTGAATTTTCAGGACAAACTCAGGTGTCGGGTGCGGGTAGGTTTAAAGGAAACTTTTCGGCATAGGTAATAAAAAAAAAATATCCTGGTGCCGCTGGATACTTGAAATTATTCTATCCTGTATTATTTTTTAACCCTGAAAGACGGAGACTCTACTACTGTACATATAAGAGGGAATCTCATCTGAAGAAAATTAACCTCTCGAGTTAGGAAATAAGCCACACCCACCATAGCAATGCGGTGACTAGGTGGGCAAACAAACCTCAAATCTGCAATCATGCATTGAGATTTAGATGTTCATGTGACTTGTCCCATGTTTTTGATCCATTTATGGCACTTCTCCAGGTCTTTAGAGTTTTTCCAAAAAGAATAAACAAAACTCTGTTTGCCAACTTTTCTGGGTAATGGAAATTGGATTTACAAAGCCCATAGCTGGCATGTACACACAATTGATGTTCACTATCTTGTTGTCACTCAGTCTGTGTGTGCAAAATTTGTTTTGGCAGTACATTGCATTGACTGTATAAGCATACACCGCTAGCTAGATGTACTTTAAGAGTACCGCGTATGATTTTTGCCCCAACTTAGGTATGCAGATTTTGCTGTGAGGCAAATTCATGCGGTGAATGGTTGAAAAAGTTGTCAATCAACCAACTCAAGAGAAGTTAATTACTTGACCTTCAGCAATAAATACGATCATACCAGTGGTGTGACTTCCACCGCAATAATTAATTGGCTTGTCGGTGTATGATCTGTGCTTGCGTAAACATTTTGACCAATCAGAAACTTTAGATTTTATTGTATTTCTGATCTCCACGGTATCCACTTTAACACGATATCTGGCATTGAAAGGATTAGTTCTTCTAGCAAGTTCATATTGTATGGAAGAAGGCGAGTGTTATTTTGCTGTATTTAAAAAAACGTTTTTGTTTGTAAAGTGTATTGAGACATAATGCGCTATATAAAAGTTTTTTAAATTATTTTTTTAAAAGAAACAAAATGGTAAAGGAGTTAAGGAGATCATATAGTCAAGTTTAAATGACTTGTTTTGTGTAAAAAGGACTAAAACCAGACTAGGTGTGACATCACATCCTCAAATTTCTAAAATAGTTTTTGTGTACCTGGATGCATTTTTTGTGCAGAGATTATGTTACTCCGAAACCATTGAATGTGTCAGGAGAGAAGAAATTTCTTCACCATGTATTATTTTTTTTTAAGGTAGTATGGGCTGGTATATAGACTGGTATATAGACCGGTATATGGACCGGTAAAGATATATGCACAAAAAAGAGCTTTAAAGTATGAATGTTCTAGTGTGTGAATTACGTCAAAGGAACTGGAAATTGCTGAGTTATTGCCCATCAAAATTTGAACAATTTTTATTGTATGCATATTAATTTTTAATGTATGAAATATAGGACTGCCCAAGATTCTTTCAATTTCTGTCCTAAATTTTGGTCGCTGGAAGTCATCAGAATGCTTTCTCCCACTAAATCTTAATTTAGGGTATGAAGGAAATTCAGTCATCTTAGTCATATTTTAACTGCTCCCTTTCAAATGTTGGTGGAGGATTTAAAAACAATAAGTTAAGATTAGGAAATTCATATAGGCTTTCTTTTTGTGATTTCACAACATTTAAATAAAATTTGCATAATTTCTTATAATAAAGCCTTAATTTTCCAATTGCTTTAAATGGTCAATTTGTAACTGATTTTGATGAAACTGTTTGATATTTTCATGGTTTACAGCCTATTGTCTTCTAGTTATGCTCAAGGCATTGCTACTTGTCCAAAGTCCTCTTTGATATTTTCATGGTTCACAGTCCACTAGTTTGTCCATCCATAGTTCTCTTTGATACAAGATGAACTTGTTTGACCCCTGGAAGTAGTCCTTACATTTGGTTTTCTCTCTTCCATCTTCAGGCAGCCACCAAGTCCTTTAATAGTTTCATTGAGCTAGACCCCGATGCGATGTGGCTTCTTCTACAAGACGTTTGCTGCCATTATGATTTTTGCCACCATCTCAGGAATTTCGGGTTGTCAAGGTGATTCATCAAATTTTTTGTTGTAATTTCCATATCAAACATCTGTTGGCCGGTACAGAAAACTTGGTATATGCAATAGTTTGTTGCAAATTATTTCAGAAGCTATAAAATTGCAAAAATGTTCCATCAATATCAGCCCATTATGGTCAGTTTAAAGTATTTTTGTGAATATCAAGTTTTTTTTCTTTCAGCAAATGGAATAAGATACTGCAGCAAGGTATTTCACCAATTTTATGGTAATATTCCTTACTGTTTACATTTAGTATAATTTACTAATAATCACTGCTTTAAAATCTTTTCCAATATTATCATGTTAGTCTTACTGATACAGTAATGCAGTAATGTAGATTCTTTTAAAAGCATCTTTTTTCAAATTTCTTTCCACAGTTTGCCAAATTATCACCTCATTCCAAAGAATATGAAACCAACGTGCTACAACTACTGCAAATCATGGATGACACTTACTATGACGGTTCTCAGAATGGAGATGGTTGAGTTCAGCTACTGTTCCTTTGTAGCAATATCCAGAGGAGAAACAGCTCAAAGAGCTTTACATCCCAGTGGGAGCACAGTTCTTTTAAAGACCAGTTATTGCATTATCTTGAACAGAAATGTTCATACAGTCCAACATTTTTAATTGGTTTGGATATTTGCCCAAATAGACCTGAAAACCAGTCAAAAGCAGCCATGGAAGTGACATCATTGTTATGTATCAGAAATGTCCACGACCAGTCAAGCAATTTTCCATAAACAAGATTACCTTTCTTAAATCAAGATAAACAACATAAGTTGTGAGGTAAGATGAAGAAGGTGGAACTAGGTGGCACACATACTTGGGAGAGAGGGTGAGAACGACTGCACAACAGCACTTGGGTGGACACCAGAGGGTCAAGAGCGAGAGGGAAGTCGAAAACGACATGGAGAAGGACAGTAGAGAAGGAGTGGAGCAAGGCAGGGTGGTTTAGCTGAAATGTGGCCAAGGCAGCAGCACAGAACAGGATGGGTTGGACAGACAGCGTGACGGCCTTATGCGAGTTATGACGTGGAGAGAATTAAGGTTAAGTCAAGATGGAGGCAGACTTGATATGTCCAGAAATTGATACCATGTACTGCTTGAAAAGATAATTGCTTTCATGTGCAGGCTGTTTGCTCAGTTCTAGAGTATCTGCTTTCAGCCTGGAGACATAGGTTTAATCCTGGAATTGGGTCATATGACTGACTGTATAGGAAATGTACCTAGCTTTTGCTTGCTTGCCAGGGGCACAACATTTAGAGAATAGAACAGGAAAGGAATTTGAATTTTAAGTGGAACAGGCAGAGGCTGCCCAAGGAGCAGCCGGGTAGGGGGGGAGGGGGGAAGGGGTATCAAAATCTGGACATTGCTCCTCAGGACAGGAAAATAGCAAGTTTTCAATCAGTTGTGTATAGTGGAGTAGCCTAGAGAGCCATTGAAGGTTATGAACATGCAGTATAGACCTTTTCCAAATCTGAATCGGCAATTTCCAAATATCTAATTTAAATAATGTCACATTTTAAAGATTCACATGTCCATAATGGACCAATCATACTGGAGGAATTTTATTGACCAATAAAATACTGGAGGAATCTTAGCAGTCTGCACAATTCATGCACGGTATGGGACCAAGCGTATGAAAAAAATGTTTTCAAGCGCAAGTTTAATATGTGCATGATATATGAACGAAATATGTGTGCATATTGCTGCATACATTTTTTCCTCAAACCTGCACCTGATTGGTTGGGAAACAAAGGAAAAGTTCCCCCAGCATTTGATTGGTAGAAGTACTGAAAAATCACGTTTGGATAAACTCGTTTTGAAAAGGACTATCGGAATTGATATGAGAAGAGCTTAAATTCTGAACAAAAATGTATTTTAATTACTTTAAAAGCAGCCTGTAGTTCCCAAGTTGGTGTCATGTTTGAACAATTTCTAATGTGTGCAAACAATTGTGAGGTATGAAATAGAGGACAGCTCTAAATTTTTAATGTAATTCTTTGCATTTGTGTTTGAAATTTCAGTCACTCAAAATCCTCCCATTAAATGTTTGATTGAAGTTATGATGGAGGTTGTTTTGTTCTGATGTCCAAAATTTAGATAGGATTTGCATAATTTGTTATAATGAGGCCTTTAAATTGAAAATGGTTTTTAACCAAAAAGGGTTTTTAAAAGAGGAGGCTTGTTTCAGTTCGTACATCGCTGGTTTCTGTAAAATTGGGGATGCAGAATTGTTAGGTCACTTTCGTTCAGAAACACACAAGATCACTGTCTGTTTGTAAATGTGCATATAGTGTTGTGTGTGTGAAGATTCAATCGTAGTGTGTAAAGTTATAACGATCTACAGGAAACAACGTATTATTATGACAATAGGTTCAATAGCTAATTTTGAGAGGCCCCTAGAGACGGGTTCTTTATTTGGAAAGGGTCAATTGTTTCATAGGGTTACATGACTCCATCCCAACAATTATGATAGGTGTAACTCAACGGGTTTATTTCTTGTCTACCAGCAACTTCACCACATTTTTGTATGCGTTAGAAAGCCTTGAGACTTGATCTGTCATATCTTGGATAATAAAAAAGCTTTTAGCCAAAATGTTTAGACACTTGTTTTCATTTTTCTACTTCAAACAAGACTGTTCACTGTATATGGTTTTGTTTAAACGTTTTACTGCATGTGGCTATCATATGATAGGGGGCTAACGTTTTTCTGGGGCAAGAATGTTTTCTACCCACTGTCAGTGGCATAGCCACGGGGTGGGGTGGGGGGGGGGATGGCATGAGGGTCCGGACCCACTTCTGAAGAACAAGAATGTCTTCGTGAATTTTTTTTGAAAAAAACAAACAAACAGAAGTAATGCAGCTGCCATATGGTGTGAGCATTAGGACCCCCCCCCCCCTCATGACTAAAATTTAAATATGGTCTTGTAGAGCAAAGTATGACCAATGCTCACTTACCACTTAGATGCCCCTCCCCACTTTTTTGATGCTGGCTATGCCACTGTCCACTGTAGGCCATACTTTTTAATATGATCAACATTTCGGATGAATTATGGTACAGAAAATGGTAACCTGCAGAAAAAATCTGGTGAGCTTGTCTGACTCTGAGATATTTAAACAAAAGTGGGCGGAGGAGCATAATCCCCTGCCTCTCGCCACCTGCCACATACTTGTTTGCCCTTACCACCACCATGAAACTTTAAATTATCATCTGAAGGCAATGCTGCTGAGAGGGGCATGGAGTCAAACTGAAAATCAGTGTCCCCAGGCCATATCGGAAAAGTTTGAAGTGCAAAACAAAAAATGCTGGAGTCGCCATTGTCAGCCATAGGTTTTCGCTATTTTTTGGACCCCGCTGTTTGAACAAAATTTTATTTTCTGAAATTTTATGGACTCTCCTACACCTAACCTTACACACCCTTTCTTTTCACCTTAATTTTTCCCCATTTTCTTCCTTTTCTCTCTTACAAACCCTTTATCTCCTCTCTACCCTAACTCTTACACCTAATTTTTCAATATCCTCCTGGCACATTTGTCTCCTGACTGTCGCGGTGCCATTACACATCAACAAATCAAACAATTTTACTGGCTCATGACCCCAGCCCCAGGTCATTTATTCCGCCTTTCCTCCCTCCTCTTCTTGGTGGTACTGTCTGAAGGTTACAAAATGGTCAGGGAGAACAGAAACATATACATGGCTGTATGAGGCGAGGGTGATGGCGCGGCAGCTGGATACCCATCTTATTCATGCAGAGATCAAGTATGCCTCACTCTTCTGGGTGTTACATTTTTAACATAAAAGAAAATCAAATGTATTTAGGGACTTTACCTATAAATTAACAAATCGTGTTGTTTTATTTCTCAGGGGCAGATAAATCTTCAAAATTTGATTGGTGGCTAACATGGCTAATGAATTCGACTAATTATATATTGTTTAAAAAAAGCATAATATCTCCACTTTGATTCATATTCATTTATATCTAAATTTTCACCACACTTTTCACCTAATATTATTGGGGGCGTTACTACTCTAATATAACGGGAGTTGAAAATACCCATAAAGATTAAATGACTGTTTTGGGATATCATTGAATATCCAATTTTGTGGTGCTTGCTTGTTTTATTATTATTATTGCAGTTATTTATATAGCGCCTCTCCCGTGGATCGAAGCGCTTTACAATAAAATTGATAATACATAGACAAACTCTTAATATACAATATCAAAACAAATTTAAAACATTTGTAGGACAATATAAAAGAATTAATGAAAAATAAAATATAAACAAACAAAAAACTAGATAAATAAAACAAGAAATTGAATATTATAGACAGCATAAAACTTAATCAGTAGGAAAAAGATGAGTCTTAAGGGCCTTCTTAAAAGTATAAACAGTTTGAGCCTGACGGATTGCAATGGGTAGATTATCAAAAAAACATTAAGAAATGCTGAAACTTACAGATCTACTTACCCAGCCCTACAGCCCTATTTATTCGGACAATATTCATATATTACGAAGCACAATGATGGGATAATATAACATTGTTGAAAATTTGTATCATTCTATTCAGCTTTACAATGACAAAATATGTATAGTACTACTGCTTGAATTTCTCTCACCAATAAGTTTGAGAGGCAATGATTCAGTGTTTGATGTCTCAAACTGGTGTGCGAAAGGTACCGGATTCGACTCTTGTTCAGCTGTTGCAAGCATTACATTCAGTGGCGTAGCTAGCATTAAACAAATCCAAGGGGTCCTATACAACCCCATCTCAATGCGAAGTGTTCAAATCTAGCCTACTTCTAAGGGCTGAACAGAAGGAAAATTTTGTTTTTGATTGGAAAAAAATATAAGCAGCAAAGATTGTCCTAATTTTTGAATTTTTTTCAAGAATATTAGGAGGAGAGGGTCCGGAACCCCATCCTCTGGTGGTTACACCACTGGTTGCATTGTATCCTTGGACTGGTCATTATGTCAATGGGGTTACACAGTAAGTCGAGGTAAAAAAATATGGGCAGCTTAAGGGCCGAAGTGTGGCCCAGGGGCGGACCGGCCGTATGTTCCACCGGTCCTGGACCCAGTGGCGAATAGTCCATTAAACTGCATAGGCTTAAAGCCTAGGGTCTTTGGCGGCGGGCGACCAAAATTAGAGGTAGAAAATGAAATACATGCTCTACAAATCATTTTTGTCAATGTTAATGTCAATGTTAACGTCAATGTCAATGGCAATGTCAATGTTAGACCATGATTCAAAACGAGTAAGTGGACTTTATAGGGTTATCAGATCACATGATCAGGGTTTTCAGTAAAAGTCAAAATAACTCGTAATTCATGAAAACTTGCATAGTATATATACAAAAGGGCCTGGTCATACAGACTCGGCATAAGGCCCTTAAAAGCTTAATCCGCCACTGCTTGGACTGGTGCGCTGCTAAGGTTAGGCACCGGAGGCTTCGCTAACTAATGCTGAAATTCATCTAGTAGTTAATTATGTGCCAGTCCGCCCTGCTCAGGGGTAAAGCCCTTGTGAGAGCCAAAGGGGCGAAGCTCCAAAAACCAAGTTTACTTTGAATGCCCCCCAAATGGCTTAAAACCAAACACAACGTTTTGCTGAGAAAAGAAAATTATAATAATAACATCCAGTGGCGTAGCCAAGATTTTCATATTAGGAGGGAGGGGAAGGATTGAATTGAACCGACACGATATTTAGTGGTGTAGTTGAGGTAACACAGAAGGTGTGACTTCGAGCACAAAGCGCTCGACTTGTCGGCATGGGTCCATGTATGTATTACATGGGCCCCTAGTGGGGTCCAGCCTGGCGAAACCCCGGTAGGGGTCCAAGGGGCGAATTCCCCGAAGCTCTCGCAAAATTGACAAAATTGACAAGGGAAAAAAGTATGTCACAACGCATAGTAAGAAAGTATATTATATACTTCGAAATACATGTCAAAGAGAGCTATATACAAAACCTATATGAAAACGTATAATGTAGAAATATAATGTTTTATTGTTTACGTTTATACATGCTTAGGTTTATCGTCAATCTTTGAAAAATATGGGTTGTCTAAAAGAAAGGCTTTAAATAATTTATTACAAACTTGTGTAAATGTTGCCAATTTTTTTAAATGAGCATGTTTTGTATGACGTGCACTCCAACACCCACTAACCCTCTCTCTCTCTCCCCCATTTCTCGCTCTCTCTGTGTCTTAGTTCGTGTATTTAAATACAGAATCGCATAAAAGTTTAATATATTATTACCGAAGAACCTTTTTTTTTCTGAAAAAATGCCCTTGTGAAATCTAAAAACATAATATGCACCTGAAACGTCAAAGCTTGTTGAACTGACGGCACCAATTTAAACAGACGGATTATTATTATTAATATTTATTATTACATCCTCATCCTCATCCTCATCCTCATCATCCTCATCCTCATCCTCATCCTCATCCTCATCCTCATCCTCATCCTCATCATCCTCATCCTCATCCTCATCATCATCATCATCATCATCATCATCATCATATCATCATCATCAATATTATTATTATTATTATTATTAGTTTTGTTTTTGGGGGTCGCCTTACCCCCCCCCCCCCCCTTCCCTTTCTGGCTGGCTACGCCACTAATAACATCTAATAAGATAAGCTCTGGATTCACACTTCTCTGAAACAGGCAGAGATAACATTTCCCATGCAAATTAAGAACATACGGGCAAACTCGTGACGGTCTCCGGCGCCGAGCTTTACTAGGGGTCCAATGGCGGAAGGGGAGGGGAGGGGGAGGGGGGGGAGGGCACCGGATGCGCTGAACATTTTATTTGCTTGTGATCCCCAGAATGGCTTTAAGTCAAGACTGACACAGACGCGTAAAAATTAAGTTCAAGAAAATGTCAAATTCTAACGTTAAATTGATGCATATGGATGCGCCACGCTACCTTACCAGGCTTACGCAAGTCGCCCGAAGTATCAGTTAGGTACTGCCTAACGAATAGTCTTTACACATTCTCTCATCCGCAGAACACTGCCTTACGAAAAGCTTTTACAAGTCTGCTTATGTGTTGTTACTTGTAAGGCACTGCAATCACATGCCTTACAAGATTGCAAGATAGCTAACGTTACATCGTTTATTAGATCATCTTTGTATTATGTAATAGTTGCCTTGCTACCCGTGAAAACGCAGCTGACAGCGGGTAGCACGGAACTAATTATTCTCCCTATTGAAACCTACGATGAAAGAATCAAGTTCTGGGGGTCTTTTTTTTGTACCAGAATGAAATAGAATTGGATATTTCGTAATATTTTCCCAAAAGTACCATTCAATATCCTCGGACGGGGTACTTCCAATAGGGGGTGATTAAAGTTTTGGCCCTTTTTTTAGGCTTAAATAAAGAGGTGTTGTACACCCTCACCAAATCACTCAAATTTTGGTATGGGTCCATGGTAAAATAGTTCCCATAACAACTTTTTCTAAAGTAGATCTCATCAAGTTTGGACATGCTTGGTCAAGAAATAACCCTTCTTTACCATCCCTAAGATTTTTAACTTTAGGGTTTTCTGTCCCAAGAAATGGAGGCCCCCAAAAATATTTTTTTATTAGCCCTTTCTCTGAGTGATACATTATTAGTATATTACTTTGTTTCGTGCTATAAATGCGATCATCGGTCATGTCGATGGACACAATTTTACGCGACGAGCTGGGAGTTACACAGGTAAAATCAATTGGTCACGCTACTGGGTGCATTAGTAATGGTCAAAGCTTTGAAACAGAAGATGGAAGAATTTTTGTCAAGCTCAATAAAAAACCAGAGGTAATTATTCGCTCAACTGCTACCATTTGTAGGCCCATACGTACAGTAGGCTAGGCCGAAAATCTTCTGACACTTCACACTTTAAATAACTTATTGATCTCTATTTGAACAGAAAGAGGAAGTTTTTTGTGCATTTATTGATTATAAAAAGACATTTGATACTAATAAACATTTTGCTCTTTGGTCTAAATTGATTGGTCACACTCTATTAAGGCCTGGGTAAAATATTGCGAATTACAGGCTCACTACCACTGCCAAATTATGTGTTATGTTAAGCTTGGCTCACTATCCGGAGTCATTCTAATGTAATGTGGGTTTTAGGCAGGGTGAAAATCTTATCACCTACCTTTTTTTGGCTATGATCTTGTTGAATATTTATCAAAATCTTATGATGGTTTGTCTATGGTTACTGAAACTATACATCAGTACCTTCAAGTTGATACTGATGATATTGGAATTTATGTATTAAAAATTGTTTTTATTGCTTTTTGCAGATTTTACAGTTATTTTGGCTGAGTCAGAGAGGGAGTTTCATGCCGGGCCTAATGCTATTAATTTTTACAGCTTAACACGGTCATTGGAAGTGAACATGTCAAAAATCAAAATAATGATATTTTAAAGAGGCAAACTAAAAAATATTCCAAACTTCACTTTCAATGGTGAAAAATTATCAGTTACCGATGAAATGACATACTTGGGTATTTACTTCAATTACAATGGTAAATTTTAGAAACATAATTTTTTTTGTTGATCAAGCAAGAAAGGCCATCTACTCAATGATGACTAAGTGTAGAAAATTACTTCTACCTATTGACGTACAAAATCAGTTTTATGACTATGTTTCTTCCCATCCTACTCTATAGCTCTAAAGAAATGGAGTTTTAAGAAGCTTGAAATAATTGACAGCTTTGGAAAATGATTTTAAAGGTTAAGTCAATAATATCATTGTCTATGGTGAGCTGGGTAGAACAACTACAAAAGTGTTGATCTATCAGCGGTTGATATGTTTTTGATATAGAATCCTAACTACTGTACCAAACCATTCAATCTTACGAATATCATGTACAAGTTACTGTTCTCACTTGATCAAAGGTTTTTTTAGAGCCACCGATGGTTAATCAGTATTAGAGGACTGTAACATGACTAGCAGCTGGGAAAGACACCAAGCATCAAGTATTCATTGGCTAAAACAGAATATTAACAAGAAACTTAATGAAAATTACCATGCCGAATGAAAAACAGCAGTCTTTAACTCAAGCAGATGTGTAAACTTCCACATTTTCAAACAGAGTATATACATACAGCCTTACTTATCTATTGTACCACAACAAATCAAGAGTTTTTGCTTCCAAAATTCTGCTGTTCTGACCATAATTTTCCCATTGAAAGGGGTTGTTATGACGGTACTGTCTTGGTGGAAAGAAAATGCCAACTATGTAATCTTTATGCTGTTGGTAATGAATATCATTATCTTTTACAATGTCCCCATTTTATTAAAGAGAGGGAAAAATATATTGATAAAGAGTACTATTGCAATCCTAACACTTTAAGATTTGGGCAGTTATTATCACCATCAGACAAGAATACCTTGCATAAATTAGCAGCTTACCTTGCATAAGTTAGCAGCTTACCTTGCATAAGTTAGCAGCTTACCTTGCTTAAGTTAGCAGCTTACCTTGCTTAAGTTAGCAGCTTTTCCTGTTTGTTTGTACATGATCCTCCCTTACGGAAACTCGGCAAGACTCCTATATGGAGCATAGACGCCAAGCTATAGCCTGCATAGCAGATGCCAGTCTCGTGCGACTGGGACGGAAGTGGATGAACACCGGGTTTTCACCCTACTCTTTTCAAAAAGAGTTCAGAGAACCAGGTAGGATGTGACTGTCCTATCATCGGGACCGACAGCTTAACGTCTCCTCCGAAGGACGGCGAGCACCATTCAACCATTGCCATTTTTCTCAACAGCTGAATGAGGAGCAGTAGCTGCAAACGACGTACTTCCGCTTTGATGATCGGCATATCTGTCTGCATAGCTGTGGAAAAACTGCTTAGACCTGTCTAAAGCTTGAATCGGGTACCTCCAGCATCTCAGTCGTGTTGCTCTACCAACTGAGCTACCTGACTCTAAAGATCACAATCATCAATTGAAGTTTCTCCTGTTTTTCACAAAAACTATTTCCTTTGTGCTTCTACTATGTAGAATCACTGAGGGTCTAAATATGTAAATATATTTGTTTTATCCCATTCTTTTGTATTTATTGTATCACATACCCCATAAGGGATCATTGATCCATCAACCTAAAACTCTAAACCAACAATTGATGTAGGCCCTGTGATACAGTAGGCCTACATGTAGGCCTAGTCAGATAAGAGTGTGTACTGTAGCCTGGACAGTAGCCATATGCATGGGCTGTACACAGTCAGAGGTCGTAGTGCAAATTACAATGTGGAAAACACTTACATTGACTTAACATAAATTACTTCTCTGAATATTGACGAAGCAAAAGCCTTTCCGCGACGAATTTTGTGGCTGTTGCCTTTTGTCATTGCAAGTTCAAAAATACGTCCTGCTACAGTACATGTAAAAATAGCATGAACATATCTAAAAAAAAAAAAGATTGGTCTTAATGGGCACTAAACGTTTAAACCAAGCTGAGTGGATGGTATACTGTACTATACGTTGGTTAAAATAAGCACTTACTGATCCTTCTCCGTGATGGTTCACTATGCAAAGCGTCGAAGTGTCTGTGCTTAATTAATTGAAAATACTGTGAACTCACAGCGTACTTAAAATCCAGCACGTGTACAACACCAAATTGAACAACTGATATGTGTACCAATAATAACAAAGCTTGGATGTTAAAAGTATGAACGAGATCGGACAACAATACGTAACATACAGTATATACCACATGTTCCTATGCAAAGGAGAACAATCTTTTTGAGAGTGCAAAAATCGAGATAGTGGTTCAACTTTGAAGCATTCATTGCATTGAAAGAGAGGCAGATTACAGTCAAAACAAAACCAGGAAACTTAAAAGCTGTTTCCATACAGCGTCCCACATGTTACGGAAAATGTTCTTTCTTCATGTCATCATTGCTGAATGGGCATAAATCCAGGCCCGACTGGGGTATATATTCTCTCCCATTTTTGGCTAGTAGGATGGTACAAACAATCACCCCCCCCCACCCCCACACACATATACTTTTTTTAACCAACGTTATACCCAAAATTGTCATGCATGAAAACAGTTTTCCGTAAGTTCTGTTTTGTTATCAAGAAATTGAATTTTAAATAGTTAAGATAAAACAGAATTCCATGTAGGCCTATACCCCGTCCCCGCCACTGTGCCACACCCATATAATCCCTCTTTGAACGGTTTTACTTCCTAGTAACAATTTGGATTTCCTTATTCTGAAAAGTTAGTTCTAGAAAAAAGATTTTTCAAGAGACAACCCTGAGGGAAAAATATAACCAATATCATTCCAGTCACAAGCGGAAAATATGTCGAAAGCTCCACTGTTGCTGTAAGCCAAGTGCTGCTTTACATTGAAGCATTTTAATTCCCTCATGATGCAATACCCATCCTTATGAAGAATGGTCCATCAATCATTCATGGGTTTTGCACAAAGTCCTCCCAAGCATATAATGTATATTTTTTATTTAGGCTCTGCCAAGGACTAATCTGATTGTATCACTGAACAGCAGTTATGTAGGTTGAGATCATGATGAATGACCTATTGTGTACAGTGTAACAGTATCTGGTTGCTAACAAGTGAACTGTGAATAGACTATGAAGATATTATCAGATAACAAGGTATAGATTACACCTGTGTTGTGTATGGTGTAACAATAGCTGGATGCTAGTCAATGAATTGTGAAGAGTCTCTGGGGTTGGATGGTGTGGATTACCCCTGATTTTGAGAAAATCGGGGGTGACGGGTTGGAGAGGTCTAAGGGCCAAAAATTCTTAATGTCTTTTATTTCACGATATTCAATTTTTCACATTGTGTAATTCAATTTTCATAACTTACTTTAGGCCTACAGTATATATAATTTTGTACCAAAATGAAGATATTTGGTTGAATCTAGTTTTGTGTCAGCTGAGCATGATGTCATCAAATTGCCTTATTTAAACCACTAAGCATATTGGTCACCGTTGTTTTATGTTCTAAGGCAGGATCTGTGGGGGCAAGGGGTCACTTGCCTGCATTTTGTTTTGACTTTGTACCATTTGGATGCTTATTTTTTGCATTTTAGCTTGATTTTGTGATTTGCATCCCCCCTCCATTTAAGACTTTGCCCTCCCCCTACTTTCAGTAGGCAAATGCCACTCAAGTACATGTTATGCGTCATGCGATTTAGTTTCGAGTAAGGGATATGGAAACTGCCCAAAATATACATAATTTAAAAAAAATTCCTAAATGAAATATTTTATTACAGGCCAACAAATTTATTGACAAAACATTCACCATCTTCATTTATTTTTAAGTACCCCCCCCCCCTTTTCCCCTCCTAGTAGATACTGTAGAATCAGTGAGCCCAAGCAGCATATCTTATTAAAGAGATGCATGTCCATCTAAATTGCACTTGATTGGTCAAAAGTTTAATATACCTGTAATCATAAATTTGCATATTGTAGGCCTACACTGGTTGTAGTTATTAGTTGTATTGTTGAGAATGTTGATGCTAGTGTGCAGACTGACTTTAGTGGTTTAGATGTAGTCAGACACCTGATGTTGATAGTTTCTTGGGTTAGGAACTTGATAAGGTTTCTGTTTAATAGAGATAGTCTTAGATCAGATTCTGTTGACAGGCATGATGTAGGATTGTCTGTAGTTGATGATTGTACAGGTACCATTGGTAGTGAAGTTGTTGATTTGTCTGGTACACATTGCCTGTGGAGTGTTAGGATAAGTTGTTGTGGATAGGGGAATAAAGTATCAGTGGCATAGGAAAAGAGGATGGGGGGGTGATCACCTCCACTTTTAAGAGCCCTCTTTCGCTCCCCCTTATTGCTCCCCAAAAGTTCTGTGAGTTGAGGAGCAGGAGGATGGAAATCAAACTTTTGACAATTTTGAGGCTTAATTCAAGTGAATTTTGTTAACAATTTCAAAGTCAACATTGATAAATTCTTTAAAACTTTTTATCTTTGATTTTTATTTTTGGTGGTGGTGGTGTTAGTTTGGGCTTTTTATGGGCTGACTAACCCTTCCTCATCATCTTGTTATGTAATTATGCTGCACGTTTTTATAAAAGTTTTACCACACAAGAACCCCACGTTTATTTACTTCCCTGCATCAATGTGTACCTTGTGCAACATTGTACTCATGCAACTGTAATTATCAGGGTTAGCAAATTATGTGGGTACACTATTGCAGCATGCACATCATACAGTAGCATAATCAAGTATGCCAGATGCTGGTGAATCATGGACTTTAATACATATACGTCCATATGAATGACTGTGATATAGTGCAGTGGATGAATACACAAACAAGTGATATTGGAGTTTTTAGTTGCTGCTGAGCTACATTACGTCACAACAGAGATATTAGCAATTATATACCACAATAAAATAAAGACAGAAATGTTGTACCTCACGCCAGATTATCAACTTTTTGCTGAAATTCTCAAATTACCATACGCCTAACAATTTTTTATTTTTTTTCAAACGCTACAGATCTGGGAGCAAACTGTTGATCTTTCCAGTATGAAAAGAGGGTGTCAACTGTCTTGTTTGTTTTCAAAATGTCAGGAATTTCTTTTCTTTTCTTTTTGGGAAGGTTAGCTCTGTTTTGTGTCCAATCTCAAATAGGTCACCATTTAATTTTGTATCTATTTTATGGGTTAACAATCCCTTTGTACCTTATCATGTTGTTATGAAACATGAATCATAACATGAACTTTGTTGTAAAAGACTGATGATAAAAAATGAATATCTTACATAGGTAAAAGAATGGGTTTTCAAGTTTTAGATCCTGCCTTCATATGAAAACGAATTCTCAGCCTCCCCTCTCCATACCATGTAGTTGATATGTCGAGACATTCTTCCCTTTTCTCTTCCAAGAAGGAATGATTAGCAGCTGGACACCTCAGTGGCAAATTTATATCAACATTATTTTAATAGAAGAACATTGGTCCTTTAAGAGAAGAACTTTGGTCTTTAAGCTGCTTCATTTTGTTTGAAATCATTAGAGAACTATTATAACTGGTGTTTTGGGGCTAGAGAGGTAGACATAACCTGGTAAAGTGCTTGTATGGTCAGTGGTACCGGTAGTACCCGGTACAACTTTGGAAAAATGTGTTTCTTGTAATACAACTTAATTTTGTCATTAAAATTATTAAACATTTTGAGATGGTTTGAGGATTTTACAAATTTGGTAGATTGAAAATATTCTGGTAAATTTGTTTTTGTGTTAAAAATAAAATTTTAGTCCCAAGAATAAAAAATAGATATATAATAATGATAATCTAAGAAGTGCATATATAATAAACTTTCTTCAGTATAAACTCGATATAGCATACAGTATAGGCCCTACTAAGATTTTCACTAAAAAGCCTAATCCAGTCATTAGTTTTTACTAAGCTTTTATTCTTCACCGAAATGAATCCCACATTTATGCAAGTGACATTGCACAATATAACATGTGGAATGGGAAAAAGCTCATTTAAACAAATCTATGACACTGAAATATAACTTACCAGGGGGGGGGGGAAGGGGGAGGAAATAGAACTTCCGCGGGGGGCACTTTCATATGTGAGGTATATATACATGTGCCGCCTGAGCAGTTGCCTTTTTCAGAAATTTTATAGTGCAGGTATCAAAAATCCAATCTCTCATACTGCTGGTCTCAAAAAAATTGCATATTCTCATTCTGCAGGTATCAAAAATCACTTATTTTTGTACTGCAGGAATTAAAAATCACAATTTGTTTTACTGTAGGTATCAAAATCATATTCTGCAATTACCAAAAATCTTTGATACTACAGTCCACTTTTGAAATTCTGAGCGGCACATATCTACCACTTAGTATGGAGTGCCCCCTCCCCCTTTCCCCTGGAGAACTTGAAGCAAATGGAATTTTATTTGAAATAGATAAGAATGGAATGTGCTAAGTACTGAACATGCTGCATCTGGGCTCCCTTGGAGAACATTTTGGCATTCTACTTTAGCCACTTACTTTAAACCAATTGACAAAAAATTAAAAACATTTTGAATGTGTAGGAAAATGGTGCCACTTCAGCACCATAGACAGGGTAAAGAAAGTATAGAGGAGGGGGTGCAACTGAAATCTGTAAATGAAGGGGGTAAAATTTGCATATCTTTTACAGCTGTAGTAGATGGTTACAGCAGAAGCAAATAAAAAGAAAGGTTATTAACATTACTCCCATGGCCTTCATGTAATTTAATCACATGATCCTGTTCCTCCATAGATGTCTCCCCCCCCAAAAATTTTTTTTTTTTTTTTTTTAAGAATCTGAAGGACCCGCCCATGACCACACCACTGTTGACAAACTGACATGAACACCCAATGCTCATTAAAATGGTTGTTTCCACAGGCACAGAGGATGTTTGATGGAGAGTTTGCCAGTCTAGAAGCCATCATGAAGACAGAGACAGTGAGAGTACCCAAACCCTTGAAGGTAATCCCTTCTCCTGATGGATGCGGGTCCTTGTTTGTCATGGAACATCTCGACATAAAAGGTCTGAAGAACCATTCAGCTAAACTTGGCAAACAGCTTGCTGAGTAAGCACACAGTTATGCCTCTTATTTACTACGTACTTGTTTGGGAATTTCATTTTGATGTATCTGATAAGAGAAAAAATGTAAGAAACAGATTGGTACAAAAATCATGTTGATTTCTCATTCCTAAAAGAAGTTATTGAATTTTAAAGATTTGTCTTGCTTCCCCCCATAAAAATGACTTTTGTACTGAATCTAAGTCATCATTATGATGTCATCACATCCCTTGCTGTACTTATCTTTATGTATTTCTTTGAAATTTAATTGCCAATTTTTCATAATTCAAATATAACTTACAAATACAGATTGGATACATTATAAATATTATTCTACACCATTCTTAAAAGTTTTTAAAGAAAAAATGTTCTCAGTCATTTAGAAAATATGAAATTAATTTTCAAAGAAATACATAAAAAATAGTACAAAAGTGCTTTGATGACATCATAATGATGACATAGGACTCAGACCAACAATCTCTGTTACGCAGACAAGAAAAATCTTTAAAATTCATTATATTCTTGTATAAATAAGATATTAGTTTGGTTTTACACCAACTTGTTTCTTTTCATTGTCCTCTATCAAATATAATAAAATGAGATACTATATAATATAGCATATATTATGTATCTATATATATATATATATGATATATATATATTATTACTAATATACTACCACTAAAGTGGTAGATGACTAGGGTGGTAGAGGACTAGAGTGGTAGAGGACTAGAGAGGTAGAGGACTAGAGGTAGAGGACTAGAGTTACTACCACTAGAGTGGTAGAGGACTAGAGTGGGAGAGGACTAGAGTGGTAGAGGACTAGAGTTTCTACCATTAGAGTGGTAGAGGACTTTAGTGGTAGAGGACTAGAGTGGTAGAGGACTAAAGTGGTAGAGGACTAGAGTGGTAGAGGACTAGAGTGGTAGAGGACTAGAGCGGTAGATGACTAGAGTGGTAGAAGACTAAAGCGGTAGAGGACTAGAGCGGTAGATGACTAGAAATGGTAGAGGACTAGAGGACTAGAGCGGTAGAGGACTAGGTGGTAGAGGACAATAGAGGACTAGAGCGGTACAGGACTAGTGGTAGAGGACTAGAGTATGGTGGACTAGAGCAGTGAGGGTTAGAGTGAGGACTAGAGGACAGGACTAGTGGTAGAGGACTAGAGTGGTAGAGGACTAGAGTGGTAGAAGACTAGAGCAGTAGAAGAGTGATATAGGACTGGAGTGGTAGAGGACTGGAGTGGTAGAGGACTAGAGTGGTAGAGGACTAGAGTGGTAGAGGACTAGAGTGGTAGATGACTAGAGTGGTAGATGACTAGAGCGGTAGAGGACTAGAGCGGTAGAGGACTAGAGTGGTAGAGGACTAGAGCGGTAGAGGACTAGAGCGGTAGATGACTAGAGTGGTAGAGGACTAGAGCGGTAAAGGACTAGAGCGGTAGAGGACTAGAATGGTAGAGGACTAGAGCGGTAGAGGGTTAGAGCAATAGAGGACTAGAGCGGTACAGGACTAGTGGTAGAGGACTAGAGTGGTAGAGGACTAGAGTGGTAGAAGACTAGAGCAGTAGAAGAGTGATATAGGACTGGAGTGGTAGAGGACTGGAGTGGTAGAGGACTAGAGTGGTAGAAGACTAGAGCAGTAGAAGAGTGATATAGGACTGGAGTGGTAGAGGACTGGAGTGGTAGAGGACTAGAGTGGTAGAAGACTAGAGCAGTAGAAGAGTGATATAGGACTGGAGTGGTAGAGGACTGGAGTGGTAGAGGACTAGAGTGGTAGAAGACTAGAGCAGTAGAAGAGTGATATAGGACTGGAGTGGTAGAGGACTGGAGTGGTAGAGGACTAGAGTTGTAGAGAACTAGAGTGGTAGAGGACTAGAGTGGTAGAGGACTGACTATTGAAGAAAGAAATATGTTTTATATCTGTTTTGAGTTATTGCATTTCAAAGATATCACCAGTATGTTGAAAAGTGGCCAGCCTTTCAGTATAAAGTGTGATGTCATAATTGTAGATCCAAGATATTTCTTTATACATTTCTCTATACTGCTTTTTAATTGTTTTATTTTATCTAGGGTGTAAGGATGAGCAGATGCGCAAAGTGTGTACTGTACTTATAAAGTGCATATGACATGGATACCAAATCTCATTAATTGAAATAAATTGTTTCCAATAATTTAGAAACAGGCGATTAATTTTTAAAGAAGTACCATTGAAGCAATGTCTTGGATCTGCAATTATAACATTACATGATCACTCTGTACATTGCAAGGTCACTTTTCACCATACTGGTGAATTCTTTACATAACAGTCCGGTTCGTACTCCTGATTGGAAGAACAGTTTTGGTCTCCCAATCTGGAGATACTTAAGGAAGTAACCCACAATTCATTTATGGAAATTCAAATTTTGTATAGAAATTTTGTACAGCACACGTAAGTCCCAATGACTTGTTTCTAGTGTGTACCCGATGAATTTGCCAGGATGGAAGGTGGATGAACACCGGATTTATACACCCTGCTCTTTTTGAGAAGTGTTCAGAGAATCAGGCAGGGGGTGAAACTCCTGCCATTGGGACCGACAGCTTTATGTCAGCGGATATTGTTCTGCATATCTGTGGAAAATCGCTGGTTAAATTGCCATTGGACTTGAACCTGGGACCTCCAGCATCTCAGTCGTATGCTCAGCCGACTGAGCTACCTGCTTCCCTTTGAGCATGGGGGAACTTAACCGCTGGGCAGGGTTCAAATTTGTCTTCATGATATAAATTAATGGCATATGAATGATCTTTTCACTGTGCGCTTCTAAAATTTACCTTGCAATTTTCAAGAAATTTGAAGAAAAGTGGTGACTTATTATTGTGCAGTCGCGCTTTAACAGGATTTTCTGAAAAAAACATTTTGAAGTTTGGTTTGGGAATTATTTTTGGCTTACATTGTAATAAAAATGATAAGAGTCAAATCACACCTTTTATATCACCTGAAGAAATAATACACACATAAAGTATCTACACCAAAGACTATGGTGAAGCTTCGTTATTGAATAGACTCATACTGCGCATGTCCCGATCTCCCAAACGGGCGAACTCTACCAGGAGTACAAACCGGACTGCATAACTCCTAAACATAGATATCAACATGGGTTTTATTCAATAGTCCTTTATCATATATGAAAATGGAAAACACGGGAATATTCCTTTAATCTTTAGAGAGAGCCAAGTTTTGAGAAAACGTGCTTGAATGATTTCCTTACAAAAGGAACATTTTATTTTTATTTCTTCATATAGTGGTAAAGATTTATAAAATCACTTTGAGTTACTTGTGGGCAAATCATTTAATCAAACTTGGATAAGGATCTTGCTCATTAAGAAAATGAATATTTCTTTGCAAAATGTTGAAAATGGAAGATAAAGTTTTGTCTGCAGTAGATTTGTTCATCGACAGCCAGAGGAATTGTGTGCCTTAATAGACTTAGATGTGTGTGAAATAAAGATTGATGTTGAGGCGGAGTTTTTATATGCGTATTTAATGCACGCTTCAAAGGAGTTTGCATTAGATACACATATTTAATGCACTGTACAAAGGAGTTTGCATTAGATACGCATATAAACAGGATACGAAAAACATTAATCTTGTAATAAAATTTCTGTTTTAGATCGTCTAAAATACATAAAAAACAAAACAAAAAAAAGAATGAAAAGAAGGTGTGCCTTGTAGAAAAAAGGGCTTACAGTAGATATGTGTTAATTAAAGATTGATGTTGAGGCGGAGTTTTTATATGCGGATTAAATGCACGGTTCAAAGAAGTTTGCATTAGATACGCATATAAACAGGATACGAGAAACATTAATCTTGTAATACAATTTCTGTTTTAGATCGTCTAAAATACATAAAAAACAAAACAAAAAAAGAATGAAACAGGAGGTGTGCCTTGTAGAAAAGAGGACTTACAGTAGATGTGTGTTAAATAAAGATTGATGTTGAGACGGAGTTTTTATATGCGTATTTAATGCATGCTTCAAAGAAGTTTGCATTAGATACGCATATAAACAGGATACGAAAAACATTAATCTTGTAATACAATTTCTGTTTTAGATTGTCTAAAATACATAAAAAACAAAACAAAAAAAGAATGAAAAAGGAGGTGTGCCTTGTAGAAAAGAGGACTTACAGTAGATGTGTGTTAAATAAAGATTGACGCTGAGGCGGAGTTTTTATATGCGTATTTAATGCACGGTTCAAAGAAGTTTGCATTAGATACGCATATAAACAGGATACGAGAAACATTAATCTTGTAATACAATTTCTGTTTTAGATTGTCTAAAATACATAAAAAACAAAACAAAAAAAGAATGAAAAGAAGGTGTGCCTTGTAGAAAAAAGGACTTACAGTAGATGTGTGTTAATTAAAGAATGATGTTGAGGCGGAGTGTCTATACACATATTTAATGCACGGGTCAAAGGAGTTTGCATTAGATACACATATAAACAGGATACAAGAAACATTAATCTTGTAATACAATTTCTGTTTTAGATTGTCTGAAAATAAAAAAAATAAAAAAAAAAAAAAAAAAAAAAAAAAAAAACCCAGAAAGTTTACATACATTTTTTTGCTTTGTTTAGAAATTCACTGTTATAAAATGGACTAACCCAAATACTGAACGTCGTGTATTACGGGAATTTATTGTATTGGTCATACCAATGCAAATACTCCATAGAAATTTTCTAATGCCCTTTATTGTATGTGTTAATAGAGAAATCATATCTTTTTTCAATATTTTTAGTATGCACCTTTATAACAAAAGAAGAATGTACAATGCTGAGAAGAACAGCTCCAGGGTTGGAGGCAGTGAGGGAGGCGGGTCAGACGATGTCCAGTATGTATCTCAGTTTGGTTTCCATGTGCCAACCTGCTGCGGTTATCTTCCACAAGACAACTCATGGAGTGATAACTGGGTGGTAAGTTTCATCTTTTTAAAATTAAGGTAAAGGAATTACCCTCTGATTGGTCTGTTTATTTGTTCACTGGGGATGTAAGACTGCTGAATGGTTGTATTTATTTTTAAATGGTAGAAATGACTCCTCCCCTTCAAAACATTTTAACAAAGCATCTAACAAATGCATTTACAGGTCTACAGGAAAAGTTTGTCCATTCATACTGTACTTCATAAATTTACATTTCCGAAAATCTCAATTCTGAAAATTCCAAAATTTCAAATTGTAACTTTGTAATGAATAGGATTGGATTTTTTTGCAATTCAAAGTGTCTGTGATATTTTTGAAAGCAATGTAGTTAATGTCATTTTTATATATCCATATGCATTTTATTGTAATATTGACCTAAATGTATCTCATCAGTTAACTCTTTTTTCAGGCCATGGAGGCCCATACATGTACAGCTGGTGCTTGTCAGTGGTTTCTGTGATGCAAGCGGATGAGAGTACATGACTCTCCCTGGATGGGATGCCAGTCCATTGCAGGTTAACTCCCCGGCAATGCTGGTATTCATTTCACAACTGAGTGGACTGAAAGAAGTAGATAAAATATAGTGTCGTACTCAAGGACACAATATGCAAGACTTATGTCGGTAATCAAACCTAGCACCTTTAGAATATGAGTTTTGACTCTCTACCACTGAGCCACTGTGCTTCTGAGCCACTGTGCTTCTGAGCCACTGTGCTTCTGAGCCACTGTGCTTCTGAGCCACCATGCTTCTGGGCCACTGTGCTTCTGAGCCACTGTGATTCTGAGCCACTGTGCTTTTGAGCCTCTGCTTCTGAGCCACTGTGCTTTTGAGCCACTGTGCTTCTGGGCCACTGTGCTTCTGAGCCATTGTGCTTCTGAGCCACTGTGCTTCTGAGCCACTGTGCTTCTAAGCTACTGTGCTTCTGAGCCACTGTGATTCTGAGCCACTGTGCTTTTGAGCCTCTGCTTCTGAGCCACTGTGCTTTTGGGCCACTGTGCTTCTGGGCCACTGCTTCTGAGCCATTGTGCTTTTGAGCCACTGTGCTTCTGGGCCACTGTGCTTCTGAGCCATTGTGCTTCTGAGCCACTGTGCTTCTGAGCCACTGTGCTTCTGGGCTACTGTGCTTCTGGGCCACTGTGCTTCTGGGCCACTGTGCTTTTGGGCCACTGTGCTTCTGAGCTACTGTGCTTCTGAGCCACTGTGCTTCTGAGCCACTGTGCTTCTGAGCCACTGTGCTTCTGAGCCACTGCTTCTGAACCACTGTGCTTCTGAGCCACTGTGCTTCTGAGCCACTGTGCTTCTGAGCCACTGTGCTTCTGAGCCACTGTGCTTCTGAGCCACTGTGCTTTTGAGCCACTGTGCTTCTGAGCCACTGCTTCTGAGCCACTGTGCTTCTGAGCCACTGTGCTTCTGAATCACTGTGCTTCTGAGCCACTGTGCTTTTGAGCCACTGTGCTTCTGAGCCATTGTGATTCCGAGCCACTGTGCTTCTCAGCCACTGTGCTTCCGAGCCACTGTGCTTCCGAGCCACTGTGCTTCCGAGCCACTGTGCTTCCGAGTCACTGTGCTTCCGAGCCACTGTGCTTCAGAGCCACTGTGCTTCCGAGCCACTGTGCTTCCGAGCCACTGTGCTTCCGAGCCACTGTGCTTCAGAGCCACTGTGCTTCTGAGCCACTGAAAGTGTCTTATAGGGTTTTGTATATAATTATATACAGGTGTTGCCATGGCTCAGATACAGTGAATATTTTAATGCTACCAGGGCAGTGTCAACAACGAGAGTGTGTTTAGTCTATTAAATGTACCCTGGTATCTTGTCTTGCCCTGTTCTTCCTCCAGTTACTTGAACTTAATAGTGCACTACGTGTAATACCACCACAGTTTCTGCAGTCAGCATTTAGGATAAATGGACAAGAAGGTCAAAGTAAAATATATGTGTCTGATTGATGACTTAATGCTGGATTATAGAATTTAAATGGTGGATTATAGAAATTACATGGCCATTTTCTAAAACAAAGGTAAGAGGCTGCATAAGAACTGTACACTTTTTAATAGGACCCTCAATAAACTATAACATCAATTTTATGGATATGGAATATGAATTTTATACATTTTTTGGTTCGCATGCGAAGCATTTATGCGAACCTATGTAACGGCGATTACGTCCGTCTGACCGTCCGCCCAACCGTCCGCCGTCCGGCCCTCCACAAATTTGTCCTGAGATTTCCTCAAAAGTGTTAAAGTTTTTTGAGAATTCCTCAGAATTTTCTTATAAAATGTTAAAGCTTTTCAGAGGTACTTAAGATAGTATTAAAGGCTAGTTCCTTAAAAAGTCTACAATACATTTAATATTTTCTAAGAAGATAACTGTAAAATGATATAATTTTCCAATATTCTTCAGAGATTCTCAAGTCTCTCTTGTAGCACTTGAGATTTGAAATCCTTAAAATTCTTCAAAATATTTGGGCACCAAACAGTTATATCAGGCATGATTTTTTAACTCCACCTTTATTATTGTGCTCATTTGCATAAAGTTACTACAGTATATGACCTGACCAGACTTTTTTATTTAGCATGCTTAGTCAGGGAGTGTGACAGGATGTGATTGCATATAAACATAGGGAGGGATGCCATGTTGGACATGGATGGGGGCCATGAGGGACATATGATATAATATTTACCATGTTGTATACACCAAGGGCTATATCGGGCATAATTATTTGACTCCACCTTTTTTTCTTATTCAACAACTCATTTGCATATAAGTTATTATATGAACTGACACTTTAATATATAGTATGCTCAATCAGGGACTGTGATAGCCAGGATGAGACTACTTATGGAGCTCATGGGACGTCATGTGAGACATAGGGTGGGATGGCATGTGGGACATGGGATGGGATACCATATGGGACATGGGGTGGGATGCCATGTGGAACAGGGTGGAATGCCACGTAGGATATGTGGTGGAATGCCATGCGGGACATAGGGTGGATTGCCATGGGATGGAATGTCATGTGGGACATGGGATGTCATGTGGGACATGGCGTCCCACCCCATTTCAACAAGTCATTTGCATATAAGTTATTATATGAACTGACACTTTCATACATAGTATGCTCAATCAGTGACTGTGATAGCTAGGATAAGACTTCTTATGGGGCCTATGGGATGTCATGTGGGGCATGGGGTGGGATGCCATGGGGTGGGATGCCATGTGGAACAGGGTAGAATGCCATGTGGGACATGGTGGGATGTCACGAGTGACACAGAGTGTGACAGGTTGTGATGCCATGTGTGACATGAGGTAGGATGCCATGTTTGACATAAGGTAGGATGCCAAGTGTGACATAGGGTAGGAGGCTATGTGGGACATAGGGTGGGAGGCCATGGGAACATTGGATGTGATGCCATGTAGTATATAAAGTAGGATGTCATTGGGACATTGGGAGGAATACCATGTGGAACATATGGAGGGATGCCATGTGGGACATCAGGTGGGAAGCCACTGATGCAGGACGCAGGGAGGGATGCCATGTGGGACATAGAAACGGATGTCATGTGGTACATATGGTTGGATTAATGTGGGACACACATGTAGGATGGGATCCATATGGGTCATAGCACGGGATGCCATGTGGGACATATGGTGGAATATGCCATGATAGACACTGGTGGAATGCCATGTGGGAGATATGGTGGAATGCCCTGTGGGACATATGATGGAATGCCATGTGGGACATGGGATGTCATGTGGGGCATGGGGTGGGATGCCATGTGGGAGATATGGTGGAATGCCATGTGGGACATGGGGTGGGATGCCATGTGGGAGATATGGTGAAATGCCATGTGGGACATGGGATGGGATGTCGTGTGGGACATGGGGTAGGATGCCATGTGGGACATGGGGTGGGATGCCATGTGGGTCATAGGATGGACTGCCATTTGGGACATGGGATGTCATGTGGGACATGGGATGTCATGTGGGACATGGGGTGGGATGCCATGTGGGAGACATGGTGGAATGCCATGTGGGACATGGGATGGGATGTCGTGTGGGACATGGGGTAGGATGCCATGTGGGACATGGAGTGGGATGCCATGTGGGACATGGAGTGGGATGCCATGTGGGACATGGGGTGGGATGCCATGTGGGACATGGAGTGGGATGCCATGTGGGACATGGGGTGGGATGCCATGTGGGACATGGGGTTGGATGCCATGTGGGACATGGGGTGGGATGCCATGTGGGACATAGGATGCCATGTGGGACTTAAGTGTGAGATGCCATTTTTATAATTGGCCGGATCATATGATATGGGTGTCAATTTGCATGGGCATGCGAACCATGACGGTATTTACCATTCTAGTTAAAATTTCAAATATCAGTACTGAGAGAATTTATATTTTCTACAATGAACCTGCAGACTCACGATTTTCTATATATTTGTTCATAAGTTGTTGTATAAAGTGCTCATAACTTAATGACCACTCTTGCAATGGTGCTGTGGCTCAGTGGTTAAGGATTCATGCTTGTATTCGAGAGGTACCGAGTTCGATTCTTGTTGTGAGCGCTGCATTGTGTCCTTGAGCAAGACACTTTACTCTACTTGCTTCAGTCCACTCAGCTGTAAAAGGAGTACCAGCACTGCTGGGAGTTAATCTGCTGATGGACTGGCGATCCGTCCAGAGCGAGTAATGCACTCTCATCTGTTTGCGCCTTGGAAACCGGGGATAAGCAGCAGCTCAATGAGCCTAATGGCTTGGATGGATTTAGCTTAACTTACAACATGCTTTATGCAGAAATAAAAATTGAATCCAATATTCACTGCCACAAATGTATAATTTATTGTTCTTTTAAAATCAGGATTTGTCTCAATTTTGTTTTACTTTTCCTGTAGGAATTTTATGCTCAGAGAAAACTGAAGCAGCAGCTCGATTGGATAGAGAGAGACTACAATGACAGACAAGTGAGGGAGCTATGGCCACAACTGCTGAGAATATTACCAAAGCTATTTAAAGACTTAGAGGTCTATCCATCATTGCTGCATGGTGATCTATGGGGAGGAAACACTGCTGAGACAGATTCAGATGCTGGTGAGTTATGACGCTTTTTTCTTTGTTCAATCTAATTGTCAGGGAAACAGCTGTGTTTAGAACGGGAAGGTTCAACACCCTGTGTACATTTCAAAGTTTGTTAAAATGATATAAAATTTGAAACAAACTAAATTTCATTTTGAAACACAAATTTCCCATTGACTTGTATGGTAAATATTTCACACTATATTTGCTCTTAATTGTTTTAAAAACTCCTAATTGTATTGAAAATAGATTATGAAATTTCTTTTGCATATTTGTTTTGTCATGACCAGTGCATTCAATCCCAGTAATGCGTGAGTACCATGACTGGAAGGGTTATCCCATTTTTACAACAGGTGAATGCAAAAAATGTGTAAGCTTCTCTCGTTTTTAATTCTTTTCACATGTTTTTCTTTTAAGTATTTTAACCAATCTACATGGAAATTTCATAAAAAGATTAATGTGGAGGCATCTTGTTTATCTACCTACTGTGGTGTAGCGGTTATCATACCTGTCTACAGACCACGAGGCCCCAGGTTTAATCCTGGGGTGGGTAGACACGCCAGTGCACCACAACTGGTTATCAAAGGCCGTGGACATTGACTTGGTTGTCGATGTTGTGTCTGTCCGTACGTCGTACCTGTGTTCTCGTGCGGGTCGTATTAAGCGTTTCGTGATAGCATTTGTACTATCATAACCGAATACGCAGGCGACGACCCCGTCATTGTAATTGTGTGTTCAACTCTCTCTCTCGCATCTTGTTTATGTACAATTTAATGCACTGTTCAAAGGACTTTGCACTCACAAATAAAAGTCGGGCATTCCACTCGGGTAAAAGTCATTAATTTGCTCAGTGCATTAAATGCATACAGTACTGTACATTAACACTCTGCCCCAACATTGATGTTTTATTATCATATCAAAAATAACATACTGAAGTATCTGACATCTTTTTTGATGGTTAAGAATAGTTGCTGAAAAACTTTGTCCAGGTTTGTTTTCCATCAAATTGCGTGTTATGATAAACGACCCCTTCAGTTGGGAAACCCTGCTGTGTGGAATACATTATACTCCATTGCATCTCCTTTGTTGTACTTTGTCATTCGCTATGGAAGTGACTGAATACAGTCTGAATATTCACTCATACATTGTGTTTGTCTTCATTTTTACAGTAATTTTTGATCCAGCAAGTTTTTACGGACACTCAGAGTTTGATCTGGGAATTGCTGGGATGTTTGGTGGATTTGACCAGGCGTTTTGTTCAGCGTACCATGGGCAGATACCCAAGGAGAATGGATTTGATTCAAGACACCAGTTATACAAACTCTTCCATTATCTTAATCATTGGTGAGTACCAAAGTAATACGTTTGTGTTTTAATGAGAGGCTCTGGGAGACATTGTTGAAGGCATTCTTTGTATCAGAAGGGGTTCTTTGTATATGATAACGCAAAAGTGTTTATATCTTACATCAAACATGTGAAGCTTCTTAATGGAAATTGTCTTTTCTTGGGTAGACAATATTGGACAGACAAGATTAAGTCTAACTTCAGCTAATCCTTATGTGACACGTGGTAACAGTTTGAAGTTGACCAAAGAGTTCTCACAGATAGATATTTGGCGTTTTACCTTTTCTTAAAGAGTTGTAATAATAAGTGGAATGGTTTGACTGAGTAGGTAGTTGGCTCCAATTCTGTTCACAATATCAAAGTCAACATTGATAAGCTCTTTACTAACTCTGGGCGTCTCTGATTTTTTTTTTTTTTTTTTGTGGTGGTGGTAGTGTTAGTTTGGGCTTTTTATGGGATGATTCACCCTTCTTAGCCCGTAATCTTGTTATGTTATGTTATGTAACTGTATCGGTTGTGGCAAAGATGAATTTCATTTCCTTCTAATTTGCCCATTCTACAAAGATTATAGAAACGATTTTATCCCTGCGTGTTTTAGAAGATTTCCTGACAGACAGAAGTTATCATCTTTGATGCAAAATAAGAATTCTATCATTTGAAATAAGTTAGGTAGATTTATGTTCCTTGGGTTTAAAAAGAAAACATCAAATTTGTTAAAAAGTATTGGATTTTGTTGAAGTAATCTGATTCATGAGTCTTGTATATATCTCTCTTCAAAGTGTGTACCAATGCTTATACATTGTACGAAGGGCCTGTGGCCTACAGTTATGTTATTGAATAAATTGTTAATTTGGATCTTGCAAAAAAAAAAACATTTACTGTAATAAACATCGTCATACTTCATTCTTCAACCAATCAGCCATAAATCAAGCCCTGAACATGTCATTCTCAAAATTCTTTTCAGCTCGAAAATGAAAGTTGTTTGCAGTCAAACATTACTGATGTTAGTAGACCTTTAATGATGTCAAAGAAAGAAGGGCCTGTGGCCTACAGTTTTGTTGTTGAATAAATTGTTAATTTGGATCTTGCAAAAAAAAAAAAAAAACATTTACTGTAATAAACATCGTCATACTTCATTCTTCAACCAATCAGCCATAAATCAAACCATGATCATGTCATTTTCAAAATTCTTTTCAACACGAAAATGAAAGTTTTTTGCAGTCAAACATTACTGATGTTAGTAGACCTTTAATGATGTCAAAGAATGACATGAGTTCAATTTTTTTGACAAACTTTTCTATTTTTCTATTAGGAATCACTTTGGATCAGGTTACAGGGGCTCATCATTATCCATCATGAAACAACTTGTACATGAATATTCATGACAGTAATTCAACCAATTACAACCGTTGAATCATGGATTCCACTTTGAATATTAAAGACTGTTTGGATCAGGCTAAAGGAGCTCATCATTATCCATCATGAAACAACTTGAACATGAATATTCATGACAGTGATTTAACCAATCACAACCTTTAATTCATTGATTCCACCTTGATTATTAAAGACTCACTTTGGATCAGGCTACAGGGGCTCATTATCCATCATGAAACAACTTGGACATGAATATCAATGACAGTGATTCAACCAATCACAACAGTAATGTACATGGAATCCACTTGAAATTCAACACTCACTTTGGATCATGCTATGGGGGCTCATATTAATTCATCATGAAGCAACTTGTACATAAACACTTATGATGTCAATTCAACCAATCACAACCTTTGATGCATGGATTCCATCTTGAATATTCAAGATCAGTTTGGATCAGGTTACAGTTAGGGGGTCATCATTATCCATCATGAAGCAACTTCTAGATGAATACTCATGGCAGTGATTCAACCAATCACTACTCTTGATTCATAGATTCCATATTGAATGTCAGTAAATGACCAATATATAGATATATGTATACATTTTTTTTTTAGTGTCGTGGGGTTGGAAAGTTGGGGATACCCAAATCATCTACTGTATACATTGGTTTCTTAGGGACAGCTAAAAGCTTTGTAAGGTCCAAATTTCAAGATTCACAGTCCCATTTTTGTACTCTTTTGGCACTGTGTTTTGTTACACATGCCTATTAACTGTTATCTCTCTGTGAATCAAGTTATCTTGTGTGAAACGGGTTTTGTAAAAATGTGATGTGAATATCTCCAACCACGTCACTGAAACCCATTAATTGTCTTTAATCTTGGTATCTGAAGTCCCACTTCTGCACTTTCATCTGGAAATTACATCCAGGGGCATCTGGGGATGTTTCCCACTGAAAATTTGCATTTTTGAGACTTATTTACAAACAGTATACTGTATATGTGTCTATGCAGCCACACAATATAGAACAAATGGTGTCGCCAGAGATTGTGCGAAGCCCCTGTAGAGGTCCAGGGGCTAACTCCTGGATGCCCTGAAGATTGATTGTTTTGATAGCCCATATGTTATCGGGGCTCATGGTTTTAAATGTGGGGTTTCTTTCATATACGTCCCAGGTATCCAACCCGAGTATCAGCATCATGCCAAGTCGAGTGGGGATGATTCTGATCTAGACGATTCAGGCAGGATTTCCATAAATCTCTGATATAAATAGCACTTTACATTGGACCAGCTGGCCCTCCCCCACTTTTTTCAGAAATAACTTTATCAAGGTCCCTTGCCATCCCCCACTTTTTAGACATTGACATCAGGGCGGAGCCAGTTTAATATGTCAGGGGAGCCAAACCAAACCAGAGATGATGATCAAATTGGGAAATTATTAACATAATATAGGAATAAAATTTGGATAATATAATATAATATAATATAATGTAATATGATATGATGTGATGCGATGCGATGCGAGGCGACGCGACGCAACGCAATGCAATGCAATATAATGTAATGTAATAATTTCCAGAATAATGAAGTCTTTCACAACAAATGCGATGCAATGCAATGCAATGCAATGCAATCTAATGCAATGCAATGCAATGCAATGTAATATAATGTAATGTAATGTAATAATTTCCAGAAAAATGAAGCCTTTCACAACAAATTTAGCAAATTTTCCGCAACATTGCTGAAATTTTTCCAAAAATCCAAGAAAATTTACCCCAAAATAAATGAGTTTCCTAAAAATTGAAGGAAATTTCACGAAACATGAAGATTTCTAGATAAGCAGCAACTTGGAAACTGATTTATCAGTGGAAATTTTCTCTCGAATCCGGGAAATTGTATGGGGTCCCCTGCGAGCTGAATCTCCATACACTTCTGGAAGGGGACAGTCTGACAGTGGCTGTTCCAGCTTGAGCATTCAGAGGGGTCAATTAGTTTATTCAACTTTCAAGTGGTCAAATAAGGAGTACCCAATAATGCAGACAGGGGGTGCAAAATAAGGGGGTGATTTTAGGATAATTTCAGTTAAGAACTAGGGCGGGGGTTGAAGATAAAGTTAATATTTTAATCTGTTGACCATGTATGCTCCTTCTACATAGGCAGCATAAGCGGGGAAACATACCCCCCCCCCCTGCCCCCGACACACACACACACACTTTTCTCAAAAGAGGAAAATGGCCCTTTCTCCTTTTTCATATGAAAAAGTGCCTTTTTCAGATAGAACAATTAGTGCCGTTTTTTAGAGAAGGAACGTGCCCTTCAAATATTGACAAATTCCTTCAAAGATTATTTGTCTGATCTTTTCATTAATGAGAGTAATACAAATATTGCCTAAAACGAGGCTACTTTAATTTGATCCGGGAAAACAAAAATCACAATGGGTTTTTTTTGCCACTGACTCGCTGAAAGTTTTCAATTGGGCTCAGTATATTGCCTAATATATACAGATTCAACAACTTCAGTACCCCCTGTCCTTTTAACAAATGTTTAAGCCTGAACTATTTTCATCATTGTATAAATGAAAAAATGATAACTAGAAATAATTGTTAAAGCGTATATGTTTTTATGAAGAGAATTTGATATGCATGCTCGAAATTTAAAACTTTCAACAAACTTGTAATGGGAAAGGCCTATGACCCCAGACGGATATGGCAGTACAACAAATCAAGTTAAAACAGTTGTTACCAATTCATTTTGAAGTTTACCTTCATTCCATGTCCCCTAATTCAACTTTATAATCTGAACTTCTAAGATTGGATTTTTACCTCGTATCGGGACCTTCCTTTCTTATTCTCTGATCTTTCTTCATTTTTCATATACGAGATCAAATAAAGCAAAGAGAAACAAACTTTAGCACTCTTCCGGCAGGTACCTGACTTTTCGTGCTTTTATTGAGGCAAATCATTCACTTCAGATAAAAACTGTTGTTTTGATAATTATCAGTTTCATACAAAATAGATGCATGCATAAATTAATATGCAACAGTTATGTTTATGTACGAAAAAATCAAAATATTGCAATAAGTGAATTAATTTCGTTCGAAATTTGATTAATGTAAACAATGCAGCAGGGGTGCAGGAAGCTTTCGAAAGATTGGGAGATGACCTCTTAGGGGGCACTTTTCCAAGTCCTATGCCTATGTCCACCCCCTGTCTATAGACAATAAAGTACACCTTAAGTAAAATGGACACTTCGCTTTTAGAATCGGGCAATTCTACTTGGGAACCCGTTTCCTCGTACATAGGACTGACAAAAGTTGCCAGTTTCCTACTATTGGGTCAGTAATTAGGGGGCATTTTATTTTGAAAGGGGCATTTTATTTTAAAAGGGGTATTTCATTTTGAGAGGACATTTCATTTCGAAAGGGACATTTCATTTTGAAAGGGGCATTTTATTTTGAAAGGAGCATTTCAATTTTAAAGGGGCATTTCATTTTGAAAGGGGCATTTTCGTAATATTACAAAAAAAGTATGTGCAAATTTCGCCAGTGATTGAGGGGCACTTTTCATTTTCAAAAGGGGCACTTTTGTTATTTTTCGGAAAAGTAGGGGAGGGGGATTAGGCAATTGCCCCCAGTGCCCCTGGCTCCTAAACCTATGCACTATAGACACACTGGATCAATCGTACTGTACGCTATCCCAGACTGCCAGAGCATGCAGCAGTACAGTACGTTCGAACCTCGTTTTGTTTTTAATTGAAAGGTCACAACTCATTATCATATGATCACTTACACCAAATATCTGATGTAAAACTATATATACTCAAAAATGAATTACAAGCAGCTCTACTTAAAATAAGGAAGTCAAGGTAAAAATATCCACAATGTGTTTTACCATCGTACTAGATAACCTTTTAAACTCCACCCAATTTCTACAAGGATTCCTTCGAGTCCACCTGTGCAGGAAAATTGAGAAAATATTTAAGAAAATGATGGAGATTTTCCGAAAATTGAACAATTGCCGACGAAAAGAATTAGCAATGGAATCTGACTTCAAAATCAATTCATTAGACCGTCTTGATGGGGTGAGGCAAAATAAACATTGCCCCCTGCAAAAATTAGGACTTTGCACTCGTCAAATCTAAAAAGTAGGCTGTATCTATAATCTGACACTGTTATTACAACCAGCTTTTTTTTCTTCTGAAGAATGATCAAACTTTGAAGGTACAGTACTTGTAGGCCTATGTGGAAAGAGCATTGTCCCATCGTACAATTTGAAAAGTTTGAGGAATTTTTTCAATGATATCCAAGACAGCAATAATGAGCAGTTAATTGATTGGTCAGGTAGAAAAGTAAACTTACTGATACTACAAAATTCTATAGACCTTTTCAAATCTGAATCGGCAATTTCCGGATAACTAATTTAAATAATGTCATATGGCCGAGATTCACGTGTCCATAATGGACCAATCGTATTATTACTGGAGGATTCTTATTGATCAATAAAATACTGGAGGAATCTTGGCCGCCTGCACAATTCATGCACGGTATGGGACCAAGCGTTCCTCAAACCTTCACCTGATTAGTTAAGAAACAAAGAAAAAGTTTCCCCAGCATTTGATTGGTTGAATTACTGAAGAAATCACGTTCGGCTAAACTCGGTTTGAAAGGGTCTATAGAGGTAATCCTGATCCTGTCCCTCAAAACTTCATACGCAACAAGAATGCCAATACGATTTATATCAAATAAATAATTTTGTATTACAGTTGTTCTTACACAATGGGGCTATACAATTTTCTTATTTTCTCACTGTGGCATTGTATAATTGTATGTAGCAATGCTCTTTCCACATACAGTAGGCCTACAGTACTGTACCTTCAAAGTTTGATCATTCTTCAGAAAAAAAGATGATTGTAATAACATTGTGAGATTATTGAACTGAAACAGATTCCACATTTTGTACACATTCTTAAAATCATGCAGATTTCCCGACTTTTCTCCTTTCTAGGAGAACCTATTTTATTTACCAGCTACACTTAATGTTCAGAGATTAAGTGGTTCTGTAAATAATTTATGTACTCAATATTGATATTTACCGTGCATCAGTGTCAATGGTGGTCAAGAGTGTTTTTTTTATTATCAAATCGCAGAAAATACCCCAAAACGGCACATTTCATGTACACAACATGCCTAGTAAAGGACTAATTTACCCCCTGAAGAAATTTGAAGAGGAGAAAATTTAATGTTGAGATTTAGTTTCTTTAAATTACATCAAGAATTGTTAAAAAAAAGTGATGAACCGACTGCTCAGAGATTGTCTACGTTCAACATCACGGCAGGTTCGCGAACTGAGCGCATTGCTTAGATATCATAGCAAGCACTGGTGTTTTGGAGTAGTAGGGCCAAGGGGTGAGGTAGGGGGAAGGGCAGAGAAAGAGGGGGCATGTGCTTTGGAGGGCCCAAATTAAATGTGAATATTAAATTCTCCGTGAAAAGAGCATGAAAGAAAAGAAGTGGATTCAATGTATTTAACACAAAAGAGAGTGTATTTAAAGCACGTATTTATATGAAAGCCTAGGAACACCCATCCAAATATGTATTTACAGTTTTTCCATTTCAGTGCTTTTCTACACGATATGAGCAGTTTTGACAATAGCACCCGCTCTGCTTAGTTTGAACCCAACTTCGAAATCCGTAGAATGCACTCCAGCATCAAACTCGATGGCTTAAATTTGTACAATAAAAGTTTGGCTTCGAAAAATTGATTCAATTCGATAATATGCTTTGCTGTGAGCTCTGGCCAATTACGTCTTAATAACGATGGCAATCATGATGACAAGCTGTTGTTTTTGGAGGAATTAACGACCAATCAAGAACGAGAACTTCCTTCTTGTCCCTTTTGGCTACGATACTTGGTATCAGAAACTTATGCAGTCGTCTTCCAAATTGTATGTATGTGTGTGTATGTCTGTGTGCACATCTCTGTGACGCTTTGCTTGTAAACACGATATCTTATGAGCAGTACATCTATGCCATGCTATATTTGGCACATAGATGCATCATGACCCATAGATGGTTCCTATTGCTTTTGAGTATCGATATTGTGCATATTAATGAGTGGGCAGGGCAAAACGTAATGATCTTCAAATTCTCATATATTGACAACCAAATATTTGTTTTGCATCTTTGGCATAAATACGGTGATACAGCTGGCGGAGATGCGCATCTTATAAAAATGTTTAAAATATGGATTTTTGGCGAGGCATAATGCGATTTTACTGAAAACAGCTTGCAAACACGGTATCTCGTGAACCATACAACAGTGGCATGTTAAATGTGGCACCATGATTAATCATGACTCAAAGATAGTCCTTATTATTTTGTGGTAGACTAAGGGTTAAAACCTGCTTTGTATCACTATAGGCCTACTATTCAACATTTCTCTGTTTGGAAAGGAAATGGCCATGGAACATGCTGACTTGAATTTCAAACAGGGTTTCCCTGGGGGCTCTAACTGATTAACAAAATGAAATGAAGCAGATCCCAATATCCTCAGATGTTAATAATAATGCAACTCGTGACAAGTATTAGTCCATAAAATAACGTTATCATTCCAGGTTCACTACAACAGCTTCTAAAAAAACAAGGCTTCGAAACCACACAACCTTTTGGTACGAAAAATTAATGCTGTTAGGCTCTGTGCTGAAAATATTCCTACAAGAAAACTGCATCAATTACAAATAAAGGCAGTCTTGCATGCTCACTCCAAACAATTCACTAGAGTTGAACACACAATTACAATGACGGGGTTGTCGCCTGCGTATTCGGTTATGATAGTACAAATGCTATCACGAAACGCTTAATACGACCCGGACGAGAACACAGGTACGACGTACGGACAGACATAACATCGACAACCAAGTCAATGTCCACGGCCTTTGATAACCAGTTGTGGTGCACTGGCGTGTCTACCCACCCCAGGATTGGACCTGGGGCCTCGTGGTCTGTAGACAGGTATGATAACCGCTACACCACAGTAGGTACAGTAGATGATAATTCACTTAGCTCTAAATGTTTTAAATAACCAATTATTGCTGCTCAGTAAGCTTTCTCCTCCAGGTATCTTGAACTAATAATGCAAGCGAATACACTGCATTTGTGTGATTAAAGCTGGTTAACAATAGATCCTTTCATTGAATTAGTGGAGTGGAAAGTTCAGACAGGTCTGGTATCAAATAAATGATGCACTACAAATCGGTTATCAAAGCCGTGGACATTGACTTGGTTGTCGATGTTATGTCTGTCCGTACGTCGTACCTGTATTCTCGTCCGGGTCGTATTAAGCGCTCGTAATAGCATTGTTACTATCATAACCGAATACGCAGGCGACGACCCCGCCATTGTTATTGTGTACACGCTCGTCGTCGACACAGGAAGATTAAGTTTTCTAAAATCCGCCATATGGCTGATAAGTTGATCAATTGTAGTAACGGTATTTACACAGCATGGTTTGTGGTTATTTCCACCTGAAACATTGAAGGCCACATGTCGTGATTATCCCAGGTAAAAGTGGTAGCGAACATTTTATCCATATACTGTATACACAGTTGTTTATTGGCTTATTTGCGGTGAGGTTTTTTTGGAAAGTTCAAGGTAGCCTACGTGAAATATTACGACAAGATGACAATCATCTGTGTGATTTATATAGAAGACAAAAACGAAACTGTATAGAAATTACTTTGTTAGTTTGATCACTCGGTCAGGGCTATTCTAGGTATAATAAAACATGTATGAAAAATGTTGAGAATAAATTGATACCATGTGGTTTATTTCAAATGTTAGTATCAACTATTTTCATTTGATCTTCTTTGTTAACATCGTGCATGTCAATAGTTTTTTAAGATAATGTATTCTTTGATGATTTACTTACAAATATTAACATCCGCGGATTTTGGTGGCCTCACACAGCTCTTCAATGACCGTGTGTGTGTGTGTGTGTGTGTGGGGGGGGGTGATGGTCTTTGATCCAAAAAGTGTGGGACAAGAGGAAAATTGTCCTCAAACTGTATTGATTTTATTTTTAATTGTACAGAAAACGGAGAGCGAGATGGAGGAAGGAGGAGGGAAGGGAAATTACATGCCAGCTTTCCTGCACAACGCTGGCAAACAATGTTTCTCAAAAAGCTATCTGCTTTTTACAGATTTTTGCCTTAAAGTAGTGGGGACATGTCTTCCTGTCCCTCAGAAATTACGGCCATGTTCATAGGCCTACTATACTCTCTCCTTCAAGAAACACGACACGTTTTATTTCAATAACTAATTTAGCTCACCCAATTGAAAATATTGTTAAGCTTTTAAATTCCTAACAGTCACGAAAATGTTAGGCTTTTAAAGCTTAACAAATATAAATCTAGATCTAAAAGTAAAGCAGTTAGGAACGACTAAATTCCGAACCTAGCGCTGCTGGTAGCACGGAAATAATTATTTTCCCTATTGAAACATATGATAAAACAATTAAATGTACGGGTTCCGATCTCGGCAATTTGCAAGATCATTTGACCATATTAGACACGATTTCAGAAGAAATTTGAAAACAGTTTTCAATCTACTGCACGGGCACTATTTCATTTGTTTTAGTACGAATTGTGCAGGTCATGTGATATAATTTCGAACATCATTAGTCTATGCCTGTTAGTACACCTTATTTTCAATGGAACAAACGTATAATAGAAAGAAATATAACTGACTAACTTTTATAACTAGCTCCACAGGCGCCACCGGTGCACAAGTTTAGCGGCCGTAAAAAAGCTGAAGTAAAAACAAATTATGGGGATCCCAGTGTTTCAAAACATATTAACCCTTCATGCGCCAATTGGTCAACATATATACATCAATTAAACTCTGCAACGACTTTTTATAGGGGTGGAGGAGGAAGGGGTGGAGGGGGGGGGGGTGGTCATCCCACATTCACAAAGGATAAATGAAATAGAAAATCGGATCCAAAAGGGGTAAAGATTGTTAGGATTTAACCATGCATGCCATGTAAATGATTTGGTTAAGCTAGGGTGCATACACAACTACAATGCAGTAAGATATTGAAGAACTTATTTAGCTTTGCACGTGATGCTGTTGGAAAAAAAAAATCCTTCGTAATCATAATACAGGGGGTAAATATAATACAAGGGATAAATATGATACAGGGAGATCAATATGATACAGGAGATAAAAATGATACAGGAGGGTAATTATAGTTCGGGGGATAAATATGATACAAGGTGATACTATATATTACAGGGGCATAGATATAATACAGGGGATACATACAGTATAGGGTATACATATAGTAAAGAGGATAAATATGATACAGGGGTAAATATAGTACAGTGGGATAAATATGATACAGGGGGATAAATATAGAGCAGAGGGATAAACATAATACTGGGGATAATCTAACACAGGAGATAAACTTAACACAGGGGATACATATTACTACAGTGGATAAAAATAACATGTAGGGATGAAATGTAATGCAGAGGATAGTAATAGGGAGCAACAATGATTCATAGATACGGATGAAATATAATGCAAAAAAATACAAATCATGCAGGGGTTAATAACATCATAACATTAATCAATCGGAGGACTGCCCTCAAAATATGAAAGTTATCGCGAAATTAACATTGCAGCTTGACCCGGAAGTCTATTTTTATATGATTATCATGACGTGTGTAGTCATCATCGAATCGTCCGCCAATAAAGATAAAAACATTTGCGGAAAAGCGAAATTTACATATGTCAATCAAAATTTACCCGATTTTCTCCTAAATGTTTGGAGAAAAGAAGGTTTACATAATTTCTACACGGGCTTGAATATTCAGTACTTCTCGCGATTTTAATTTTTTTTTTTAGGACCGATTCCACGAACTTGAAAGAAAGGTAAGTCACAACAAGATGATTTCTGAAGTGCCTATTTTCCATCTTCACGAAGTTATGAAAAAAGGAATATACCACTGATATTATAAATATATGTCTATTTAATTTTCAAACAAATTTGTCCTTGTTGCTTTCGTTGCTTTCCCAAAAAAATTGTTATAAATTCTGATTTCCGGTTTCACATTCCTTAGTGGAGCCTAACACGTTATATTTATGAGGAGGAAGTTGTTTATCATCAGTCCTATACATTCACCACTCAAAAATGCTTGGGCCTAGGCCCCCAAATTCGAAATCTACTTTGGCAGTAGTCATGCTATTTCGTTATGAGCTGCTCGTGGAAACTGTGTAGATGTATGAATTTATAATGTTTACGTAGATTAAATTCTTTATTTAACTGATCACATATGAATTGTGACGACCGTTTTTTGAGGCTTGTGTCAAGTGTTGGTCCTTAGACCTGGACCATGACATTGTAGTGTATGCTAAGTAACGTTAAGTTGGCTATATATCTGATCATTGCTTCCTATTAAAACCCTTCTGAAGGCTTTTGTTTCTGAATGGTAATAACATTGATGTTATGTACACACCATAATTTCAATTCACCCTCAAATGACATGACGGAATTGCTTTCCTTAGCAAAATATATATTTTTTCATCAACACAAAAGCAAATTTTCCAGTATGGTACTGGTAGTAACCACTGATGCAAATAGGGCTTAAATACTATGTTAAGCAATATTGTAAACTGGTGGAGCATCAAAATTGATGTGTACTTAATGATTATTTCTTTTAATTTTCTTTTTTGTAGTACCAGTCATACAAATAGAGACCACACGAAAGATGCCTGACTGTAAACTTCACCAAATATATGTACATGTACAAGACAGTGTTAATTGCTGTGGTAATTTTCACTTCTCATGTGAGTATGACCTATTACCTACATGTTTTTTTTATAATCTTTTTCCCCACTAGACCATAGATACAGTATTTGTTTACTACATATTTTGGTTATTTGATAAGAAAGGAAATTACAGTCTGACAGTGGTACTATAATTTTTATATTACATTTTTGTAAGATAATTTTTTGCTCAGGCATGATAAAGCGTTTTTACTGCCAGTGAATTAAACTGTATTTTTGCTTACTATTAAATTCAACAAGTATTCCAATTTCACAGTGTTACTTCTGATTATGTGGTACCACTTGTACTGTAAGTCATTGTGTTGGTATCTCATGATGCATTTTGCATGCTGCAGTCGCTTTCTTGCCACCTTTTATTCAATTTATAAATCAAAATATTACTGCTAATACTGAACTACATTAGATTAGAGTTGCAGCCCGCCTCATCATTGTCTTCCTGCTTTTACTGATGCATTAATTTATGCTTAATTGTCCATATTTTTTAGCTTCATATCAAGCTTTTTTGATATAACTTGGAATTTTGATATCAACTTGTTGTATATTTCAACATGTTTTAAGTATTATCTACGCATGTTTAATCACATAACATGTAGTTAACAAATATTGAATTCAAGAATTCTGCCAGAGAATGGATTAATTTTCCTGGAATTCTCCTTGTGTAAGCCAGCATCAATACTATCACTTAATACAATCAACAGCAAACTTCCAGCCAATCAAATAACAGCATTTGAGGGGACAAATTTTAAATGACAATACAAACGGCAGATGTGTGTTATAGTGTAAAAGGGGCGGGGTGGGGGTGGAGGGGGTGGGGGGAAGTGGGGGTACGTTCGACCTTCAATATTTCTCCCATCCCTGCTGTTTTCTTTCACAGAAAATTTCTCAGAGCTAATAGTAAGAAAATATTATTCAAATTATCTCCAGCCTCTCTTCGCAAATTATATTTCTTTCATATTGCAGCAGATAGTAACTTATGAAATTATATAATAATTAAACTCTAAAGCTAATAAGACCGTTTTAAAAATAACATAAGTATTTGGAAATAAAAAATATCAATTTTTCAATTTCAATTTCAATTTCACATTTGTCCATTTGTATATAAACCGTATATTGGGCGCAATTTTGCTCAATTTTAGATTTCTACTAACCCAAGCCTAAATCATTTTCACCACAACTTTGTGATAGTATTAAAAAGTTTTTAGAAAAAAGTCAACGAAATATGAATAGATTTTTACAGTCTTTCATGCAATTAATGAAAACAGTCATTTTTTAAATTTCGGGAAGATATTGTATAAAAATACTATTTTTACCTAAAAATTGAGAAAAAGTTTTGCACTCAAAATAGATATCAATGATTAGAAAATTTAATGTTCTTTCATATTACATGCAATATGATAATGCAAATATCACCACTTTTTAAATATTACATTTAAATTGAAAGGTGGTTTCACATGATCCCAAATGACTTCAATCAAGTCATAATTCTCCGTATAGTGGAAGCATCCACCTCGGGGACGTGCCCGGAACTCATACCGACGTTCCTAGCATGGATGCTACATTGTTTTAAAAAATGCCATCAAAACTTTTTTTTGAGGTTGGCCACCCCACTAATATAGAGCGTGCCTGCTCACAAATGTATCGATTCTCTAATCATTCATCCAGTCGTTATATATCATTCATTAAGCTTTGCATCTGCTGTTACTTTCTGATGCAGTACGCCTATGTGCCGCGTTTTGAACAAACTTTGTATTGCATTAAAGGTATACTGGTCCAGTTTCTTCTTATCGTTTCTACTCGTTGTTGCGATTAAATATCAAATGAAAACATCTACAACTTCATTAATTTCTTTTAAGCCATCATTTTCAGTTTTTTGTTTGTTGTGAAAATGATTAATGTCGACACGTCAATTTTGTTTTAATAAAGTCAAGTCACAAGTCATTTGTTCGCAAGTGAAGTCACAAGTAAACAAATGTAAGTCGAGTCCAAGTGAGCGACTCGAGTCAACAACTCTGTCATTTTCTAAACAAATGTTTCCGTTCTCTTTTAAGTGACTTCGTTGTTGGTAGATTGTGCCAAAATACCAGCTCAGACCTGAAATACTTTTATGTGGATATTTTGCGAAGAATATACTGTAAAACCACAAGTATCAAAAATAGTAGACTGTCATAGGGTACTGTGAAGAATTTCCCAGTCGAATTGCCTTGTTACCATCCACATGTCCCATGAATTTACTTTCTACATTACCATGTCTAACAGTCTAATATTACTAAAACTGAATACGATTTATGAGATTGTATACAGCTGAGAACAATACAATTATTTTACTTTGAGCCCATATGGGTTGTCGTAAACTCAAAATGACTTATACATAAACATATCAATGTGTAGTCGACATTACATAATCAAAGTGACTTATATATAAACTTATTAAAGTGTAGTCGATACAACATTATCTAGGTGACGTATATATAAACTTATCAAGGTGTAGTCGACATAACATTATCGAGATGACTTGCATATAAACTTATCAAGGTGTAGTCGACACTACATAATCAAAGTGACTTATATATAAACTTACCAAGTTGTAGTTGACATAACATTATCAAGGTGACTGTTATATAAACTTATCAAGGTGTAGTCAACGTAACATTATCAAGGTGACTTATCTATAAACTTATCAAGGTGTAGTTAACATAACATTATCAAGATGACATATATATAAACCTATCAAAGTTTTTGTCGACATAGCATTATCATCAAGCTGACTTATATATAAACTTATCACGGTGTAGTCGACATAACATCAAGCTGACTTATATATATAAACTTATCACGGTGTAGTCGACATAACATTATCAAGCTGACTTATATATATAAACTTATCACGGTGTAGTCAACATAACATTATCAAGCTGACTTATATCAAGGTGTCTTCGACATAACATTACCAGGGTCATTAACTTATCAAGGTGTCTTTGACATAACATTATCAAGCTGAACTATATATACAGTTAATATAGGTAAGACCGAAAAGCGGCGCAAATTTCTTGTTGTTTAATATAAGATATTAGGCAGGAGCCAGTTTCTGTCACATGAACAAATTAATTCCGATGATGATGATGATATTGTGTGCTATACTGATCTCTTAGTAAAGTCCATAAGCCAGTTGATGGCCAGATCATCATCCTGGTGAATGACTGCAATGCCATTATTACGACATGAGAGTAAGCAATTGTCCGCCATGTGCTACATTTTCTGGGGTTCGCCACAGTCGCAGAGTGATGCAACATGCCCCTAATTGTAATTGCTGCTGCGTCATGTCCCACATCAGTGCAAAACCGGTATATACCCGTCGGGAGTCTGAATGTTACGTCTATGACCAGGAACTTGTGCAGGACATCAATTTGGTACCACTCTTTGCGCCAAAATCTTGTCTGCAGTTACCGTGCTGTCGGGATATTGGACCAGATTGTGTTTCTGCATTTGAGTCTGCGCCTTCGGTGGAGTCGATGTCGCTGAGCAGAAGGAGCTCAGGATTGGACCTTATCATAAGGACCAGCCTTGATGAGGCAACCTCTCCTCGGATGTCTGGGGGAGTGGGTTGGGGGGGGCAGTGTTATTTTCAGAACTGGGAGCCAATAAGTCCTTGAACAGTGAACGGTACCGGTAATGGTTCACATTGTTTAGTTAGACATACACGAGACATCTAAATCTGATGACAGATTACCTTGCACATCAAATTCTTGAATACAACAAGGAATCCTCCAAGTGGTGTTCGCATGTGGATACACACAGAGCAATAACAACCATGAAGAGGCAGATACATTGATGGTTTGCCAAATTATGTCTGCATCTTAAAGAAATGCATATGATACCAAGCTGGCAATCTACTCCAGACACCTGATTGCGAGCTGGCAATCTACTCCCCAGACACCATCTTCTCCGAAATACACCATTCATTCATTACAAAATTAAGTACAGATGAAGCATATTTGGACTGTTCTTGGTGACAAAAGGTGCTAAACCTTTACCTGTTTTACGCTTTCTCCGCGGGGCTGACAATACTGGTAGATTTTCGAGAAATGGCATGGGCAATATGGCTGAAGTTCCTGGAAGCAGATTATGATATTATTCAGGTTTTCGACAGTATATATGAATTTGACCACAATTTGTGTATTGTCAATACGGACTTGAAATATGCAATTTTTTCTGAGTTGAGGTGGTGTCTTTTGTAAATATTTAGCCGAGAGTGAAAAGCTGCAACACAGCACATTTACAGAGCACATATGGAGATACGAATTTGGGGTCAAACTCAAGTTCCTCAACCAACTATGCAAAACAATACCAATGCAAAACAAACTGCTTAGCAGCGAGATGTTCTTGCGAGTCGCAAGAGATACGCCTCCCTTTGATCTTTCTTAACATGAGCTGGAAGATGATTATGATGATGACTAGGATTGTTGATAAATGCAGCATTTTCAGCAGACTGAATACTATGATTAATTACTACATAGATGCATGAGCAGGTGACATATACCTTAAAGGAACAGTTTTGTCTCATAAATACGTTCAGAAGTGAACGCCGCCTTGCCGGTAACGTCACTTCCGGTTTTTAATTTTCCTTATTGATTACAAGAAATATGTGATGTAATTGATAACATATGTAGGCCCATCAGATCTTTTGAGCTGATGTATGATCGATAACACCGCAGATATCTCGCGATCAATAGGGAACATTGAACATCGGAAGTGACGTTACCAGCACGGCGGCGTTTACTTCTGAATTTATTTATGGGAAGATACCTTTCCTTTAATAAGATGGATTTGCGGGGATTATATTTATATATTGAATGCCTACTATTTATCCCTCTAAGTTCTGGAGAGGCAATCGGCACTTGTTTGTCGATAGTATCCTTCAGCATGTTCAGCGAAATATAAGTATTAAATTTACAGCGATAAATAAACCAACAAACTTGTTAGGCTAATGGAATTTGAATAAGTGGTTTAAATTGAGTAATTTAGCAATTTAGCACTGATTTAAATGAACATACAAAATCAAATAACTTCAGGCAAAGATACTTATGGTACATTGAAGCCTGAAAGGTCTTAAATATGACTTATTTTTGATACAATCATTAGTATTATTATTATCATTCATGTTTTATTCAGGAGAATTATGTATTAAGAACAACTCAGAACATCCGAGACAATAAGTAACAAATTTTATGTTATATCAGATATCTAAAATAAGCTCAGTATCTATTCCCACATTTCCATCACTTTATGCATCTGAATTGTTCAATTTTTACCCACAAAATTATGTTTTTAGCTTCTTTTAAGGTCCAGCACCATTAAATATAATCATTTCACAAATTTTCCGACTATTAGTAATAAAATGTTGGTATAAAAATCTAAATATTCAGCTAACGAATTGACAACAATAAGAAAACAAATATGGCGGCCATTTTGAAATCCAAAATGGCCACCATAGAGTGTCGTGACAAAATGTAAGCATTAGTTTCTGAATTTACTGCATTATAAGCTCTCCGAAAATGTAGTTTTACAAATCTCCAAAAATTGCTTTTCACCATAGTGACTAATTTAGAAAAGAAAAACATCAGCCTGAGAATTTTACCCTTCTGGATGGTTGCTTCTCCTCCCCCTCCCCTCTCCTTTTTGAGGGTAAAACAAATTGGTGAAACTGAAGGAAATTTTGGAAGAATTTGGCAACATTTCCTGAAAATCGAGAAAAAAAAAATCAAAAGACGTGCAAAAATTTCCCAAAATATATATTTGCTGGGGGAATAAATGTGGAAACTGCCACCGTAGACGATTTATCCTTCTCGGCTATGTGCTTCATTTGCGTTTGGGAAGTAAAATTGAGAAATTATGAACATTTAGATTATGCGGGAAAGCTTGGAAGAATTTGGCAACATTTCCTGAAATTTGAAGAATTTTGACGAAAAATTCACAAAATTGAAGACAATTTCCAAAATAATGAAAAAAATTCTCCCAAATTGAAAGAATTATTCTCGGAAATCAAAGACTATTGCCCAAAAATTAAGGAGATTCCCCGAGGTAAAATGCAAGCTTTTCATTTGTTAGGTAAAATTGATAAGTTATTAACACAAAATTGGCATTAAATGCAAATTTGGTAAAATTATTAGAAATAAAAATATGTATTTTTTTTAATTTGCCGATAATGAAGGAAATTTACTGGGGAAACTGCCACCAGCGAGGATTTCTCCTTTTCAGTTGTATGCGTTCTTCTCAGTTGGGAGTTCACATTGGGAAATAATCCAAAAAAAAAAGGTAATTTTGAAGATAAATTTGGTACAATTATTGGAAATGTATGAGTAAACTTGCAACATTTTCCGAAAGTTTTGGATAATTTCCCAATTAGCACCAACTGTCAATGGAAAATTAACTCACCAGTGCCATTTGTTGCTTTTTACTTAAAATATTTGGAAGTTCCTTCGAAAAACAAAGCATTATGACAAAAGTGTTTTTTTTAGAGGGGGAAGGGAAGGAAGGGGTGAGGGGAGGGGGAGGAGGGGGGGTGGCAGTGGTGACGTACCATTCAGCCCCCACTTTTGTGACGGGAGGCTAAAGCCCTCGCTCCAGCCCCCTCCCCTATTTTCCACGCCTATGGTGTATTTACTAACCATGAACACATGATGGGTGTGGACACATTAATTGTAATAATCGCAGTATAATTTTCTAGATATTGCCGAAAATATGTTTGATGGTAATACGGCGTCAGTAATCACGTAATTTGGGCGGATGCAGAAACAACATTAGGACATACTAATTATTTCACGCTCTGATTGTTACCGTTGTATTCACAAACTATAAAGACGTGGTTGTACACACAGTAATTGTGATATTATCATTATCAAGACAGTATAGTTTTCTACATATTGACGAAAATACATTCTATGGTAATGGCGTCAGTAGTTAAGTTATATTGGCGGATAAAAAAACAAAACATGAGGAACTACTCATTAGTTAATGTTCTCATTGTTTTACAAACCATGAAAACATAGGCGGGCACAATAAGTGTGATATTTTGAGGTATAGTTCTGCAGATATTCTCCAGATATTGATAAAAATGACGTCATTGATTACGTATTTTTTGACGGGAAAGCCATGATCCAGACCCGCCAGCAATACAATTGTGCAAAGTGGGTCGAAGGGTCTCTCAACCCATGAGGTTAGTTGTTTCAGAGCTTTTCACTTTAATATAGTTTGGGTCTAATATGCAATATTTAAAGCCTTAACAGACTAATTAGTATCGTAGCTATTGACACATTGTTATTTCCAAAATAAGTCGACTAATCTAAAACTTCATACTGTGGGAAATCGTGCAGGCTGGCAGGAAAAGACCACTTCGGCAAATTTCTTGTAATACCATAATATAATGCATCAACTTAGCCTTAACCAAGATCTAAACTATCATTATCACAATATTTTCCATAGTCCTTTCTCCGATCATGGTATGTACATTTATGTGCTTCTTGTCCTCCTTAAATCATTGCATCAACTAGCTATTACAAAACTTATACTTAGCAAGCAGACATGCTTTGGGTCCGAGGCATTGTCTTTTTAAAGCCAATGTTCCTTTATCCAACCAACATAATCGCTGACTAGAGTACAACAAATCTTCCCAGTAATGTGTGAACGATGTGTATGGACACCTTTAGTTTGATGAAATAGAGAGATAATAGAAATGAGCTTTGGAACAGAGGATTTTGAATCTGAAAAATTAATAATGTTTTTTCTGATTGAAGTGAATTTTTTTATGTGGAAGATGTTTGATGTATTAGTGTAATAATCATATCTTCAATATATTCCTGTGATCCTAATCTTTTTTCTTGCACCTTTTGTAATTGTTATGGCAAGAGTGCAAACATTCTTTGTCTGAAGTCGCTGATGTCTTTTAAGTAATTTGAGTACAAAAAAATAGTTTCACATAAGAAAGCAGTTTGTCTTCTATAACGTACGAGGTAAATGAAATTAAAATACTGTGTTTTAATTGGTCGAAGCACAATGGTACAGTGTGCATGTACATTGATAATCCAATCAGTATCGTTTTGGAATAAATTGTGCGCCGCCACATTTTAATCACGATAGATGACCTTTAAAGTCCGAAGTTATTGTTGTCAACTTGTTCCCCTTTTCCGAATCATAGTTTCCCTTTTTGTTATGTATTATATCCCATTTTTCGAATCATAATGTCCATAATTGTGGTTCATTATCTTTCTTTTTACGAATCGTGAATTCCATGTTTGTGATTCAAAGAGATGTCAAAATTATAGATGTGTTTATAGATGTGTTTGATACAATGGCAGTTTTGTTTATGTCGCGGGGGTATTGAAAAAACAGATATTGTATGAATATTCATTAGATTCAACCGTGTCATTTTCAAATTCACTGTTGGCCTTTTGAATTAGAATTTAGATACATATTTCCATTTTACCACTTTTGTTTGATGAATTGTAAACAAGACTGTCTTAAAATAATTTAGACATATCTGCACCGATTCAAACAATCATGTTGACTCCTATTATATAAGAGGCATCTGCGCATGACAGCTCCAAGTTCTTGTGTATTTCCTTTTACACCAAAAGTTGGGCATCTCCCGGAAATTCATGATCTCCCTTTTGTCAATCATGATCTTCATTTTGGTGAATCATGCTTACCTTTTTTCCGAATCAAAATATCCCCTTTCTGATTCATTATCTAACGTTTCAAGATTTTTCGAGTTGTGTACCATTTTAACAAATGCAGTTTCCTATTTTCCAATTTTTGGGTTAATTCGGTGTTGTATTGAAAGAAAGAGTCCTGATAGCCAAATACTTTTCGGCGTAAGGTACATGCTTTTGCTATTCGGAACTGTGGGGAATCTTGCAAATGTAAGGCAAGTTGTAATCTGGTTGTGGCTGTTTTAAATCATTGCAATGGTTATTATACGTCATGCCGTACACTCTAAAAAGGAATGGTCAAATTTTGACTACAACATAGTCAACTCTGCACCGAAGCAGCTTTGGTCAAACTGAACAACAAATTTGACCACAATATGGTCAAATTTGACCATAATTATAATATCATGGGTAATTTTAACCACATTATGGTCGTTTAATTTTGGCCAACATTGGTTCGGTACGCAGCTGACCATGTAATGGTGAAATCTGACTATCCTTTTTTTAGAGTGTATGTAAACTACGTTTAGTTTGTCATTCAAACCAATCCAAAGAACTTGAGGCTGTCATAATCAAGAATATTGTAGATGAGTACACGGATGAAATATTTTTGGATACGTGAAGGTGTAATCTTCTTGCAAATAAATCTCATACCCAAAAATATTACACGCCATACAGTAGGAGCTAACAAGAATAGTTGGGGTAATGAAAGGAACAAAATGGTAAAGAAAATCTTTAAATATATGACAGGAATAAAAGGTTTAAAACTCTAACGCATGTGAGTGATTTTAGATAATGAGAACGTTTGCTTATTTTATTTAAATATATTTTCATAGCTATTTTAAATGGAAACCATTTGATGTTTAGGCAGTGAAGATATCGTGTAGAGAGGATACAGTGCTATACCATTTCATGACTTTCTGCAAAAAGCAAAATGATGCATGGTACTAGAAGTACCAAAAGAGGTGCTTTCTTTCCAAAATTTTGCTTGACGTGTCATCAGTGATATCCGATACATATTGACATCACTTCCGGTCTATCAGTTTGTTATTTACCTGTTTATTGGCTTTTTAGTATTTGTAAAAGTATCTCGGTCAATCAAAAACGCTGGAAAATGTTATCCATAGAGCTCTTAAGTCATACTTGGTCACTTTTCAAAACACTGGGGAATTCTGTTCAATGCAGCAACTCCTAAATAAGATATTACATTAAGAAACAAATTGGTGCAAAATCATGTCGATAACTTATCATGTTTATCATTAATTGCATTTCAAAGATTTCGCTATAGTGTGATGAAAAGAGATCATGCAGTGTACTGTGTGATGTCATTATTGCAGATCCAAGATCCACTTCTTTATGTATTTCTAATAAATGAAAATTTTCATGAAATATTTTACATGCATGAACATTTTCATTAAATAAAGCTTAGAGGACAGTTCCCAAAGAGAGAATATGATGATTATATCATCCATGCGAGAAAATATGGTACCAGATAAAAAATTATAAAGAGCCCTGCTCCTCCATAAAAATATTTCGAAGCAATATAATTTGAATAACGCTATGACAAGTAAACAAGTCGTAGAGAAAAAAACTTGCCTTTCGAAATTTTAGTTCAATGTAACGGTTTCTAACGTCAGCAAATTTTCCAATACCTGCAAAAATACATGCCTGCTAAAATGTTCGTAACTGCACAAAACAGATAATAGGATGAAGATTGTGAGTTACGTTGCAGCTTCATATAAGTGAATAAAAAATTAAGAAAGAATCCGTGTAAATTGTTTACATATTTCTTGTAGAAATTTCTTATTTCTTAATTTCAAGACACTGATATTCCAGGTTCGCCTGAAAATAGTTCACTAGCAGACTAGTGGAAACTCAAGTGTTCACATTATTTATTTGCTTAGCTACAAGATAGGAATCTGTGAGATTTCAGACTAGATGAAGAAAGTAAAATATTCTTATGACTATCCATTAGTCCCTTATCATATGTTCCCCACGCCGTTTGTGATTTACGAGGACAACCCGGGGAATACTAGGATTTTTTGGCCTGAAACAGTCGTTTGAGACATTAAAATGCTAATAAATTTATTATAGATTTGTCTTTGACTGTTTGCAATTGCAGAACTTCAACATAGAATAAAAACACACTTTCCCAAAATATAGCATTATATATGCTAAATCTACATTATTTCACCTTGTAAGATGTCGTATCGCAACATTTAACAAAATAACTGCATAACGTTTATAATCATGGATGTGACCATGGGGTTGAGAGGCTTATACGTCCTCGTCCCCCTTTACCTTTAAACCATAAAACATCCTAAAGGTCCCAGATTTTGAGGCGATAACACTCTTTTTGTGTTCCTCAGTTGAATTTAACCTTTGAACAGTGTAAGGAATATTTTGACAAAATTTTCAAAATAATGCAATAATGTCATCAGCACTTGTTTGGCAATTTACCTATGTGAAAGAGGACATGAAAAGAAACACAACGGTGAAGAAAGTATTCCCAAATCGTCCTTTGTTAAGGAGATACTCAAGAATAAATCGTATCTGTGCAGAAATGATTGGTGTAGTGAGTCTACTGTGGAATGTTCGCACCCTCATCGTCACATTTGTAACAATCTTTAATTCATTTTGAAGAAAATTCATTCCTCCTATATGAATTACTTTTCTCATTTTGTCAGGTGGTAAATTATATTTAGTCTTACAAGTTCTATTTTATTTCTTTCCTAAGATATTAAATGATTTTCCAGCCACAAAACCGCAGCACAAATATTATATAATACATAAACACTTTGAGAAATCTGAGGCTGTGAAGTCACAACTAGTCTGATTCAGCTTTTACACAAATGATACAAAAATAAGTATCTCCTTAACACAATAAGATGTGTGAATTTTTTCCACCATTTTTTTATTTTTTTTATGTCTTCTTTTATATGAACTAATCCTTTTAAAAGCTTCCATACAATGTTCGGTATGACTTTACACGGTGATTTTATTGCATATTTTGAGATTATGTGTAATATTTTGAAAATGAATGCAAGATCTTTGTTAAATAAAATAAGGCGTTCTGCATGTTTATGAGGGTTGAATGTGGAGTTCTACAACCTAATAGATTGAATTTTGTTTTTCTATCAAAGTATGGATAGTTTCAATGGAAGAGATGGATGATGTTGTTAATGTCTGTTGATTTTGAAAGAAAACAAACGTTTGGAGAATGATTTTTAACATGTTGGTTTTTTGGTTACGTGGCGATTGAAAATGTTGTTTAAGGAAGTGGTCTCTATGCTTTTTTTTATTTTTTTATTTATTAGACACTGCCAACGGTAAAACGATGGAGATGCATAATACCTCTCCTGGTTTCAGGTCACGAGTCACGATCTTATCTTAAAACGATAACAATTTGTAGTAATCAGGAAATATTAAAAATCAAAATTTATTAAAATCATTTTGACTCATCAACATTACAGAACTTGTAAGTTCTTAAAAGCATTAGAACAATCTAACAAAATTCGTTGTATGTTTTGGACAGTTGGATTCAATGAATAAATATTGAGGTCTAGATCAAAAAATGCATCAGGATCTCAGCAAAAATACAAAATGATTGGACGTGGAAAAACAAGTATAGTGTTTATCATTAAATCCTATAAAGGGTTGGATGGTTGGCAAACCTTTCCAGTCAACAGTTGTGGAAATGAGACAAACTCATTAAAGGACTGGCTGGGTGCACATGTTTTTGAAAGAAGTTCATGTATATTTTCATCAATATGTTTCAAGTCAAATTCGATCTAATAGATATGCAAATACTTTATTTCTCAAAGATGTTGGACAACTACATTTGATATTTGGACAGAAGTAGAAATCATGGGTGTGTAAGGAAAGTGGAAATTTCAAAGACTATTTCACTCCAAATTTGAAGCAATTTATTTAATTAAAAAACGCATAGTCCTACAATCATGAACACAAGTATTTGACCCTTTGTCTTCAACCTCTTACCCAATTTCAATATTGGAAGTGAATTGTTAAAAGTTGCAGGTCCAAGTTATGTCTCCAACATTGAAACGGGGTAGTAGGGAAAAAAGGTCAAGACTTTTGTCCATGATTGTAGGTCTCTATTTACTTCGGTTACTTTGGAATCTTAAGATGATATACATCTCTTTGAAAATCAGGACAGTGCGGAAAAAAAACCTACTTTTGGTGTAATAAGAAATAAACAAAAGTTGGTGCGTCATATTCATTACGATCTATAAAGGCCACCATTTCAACTTATGTAATAGCGTTATGTCAATGGCAGTTTTGCTGAGATCACGCAGGTATTTTTATACTGTATGATGTACGGTATGTACATAGTACCAACGAGCAGACACAAAACCATGTTTTTAGACGGCAGTTCAAACTTGACGTGTAATACGAACAGTCAACAACATTTCTTTGTTATTTTGTCGCGAAGCCAACGGTGGATTTGAAAAGGCAGCGGTTTTTCATATTCATTATGTTCATTATTTACTTTTCCTTTCAAAACTATATATTTATTATATATATATATATATATATATATATATATATATATATATATATATATATATATATATATATATATATATATATATATATATATATATATATATGTATATATATATATGTATATATATATTCATATATATATAAATATATATATATATATATATATATATATATATATATATATATATATATATATATATATATATATATATATATATGTATATATATATATAAATCATATATATATATATATATATATATATATATATATATATATATATATATATATATATATATATATATATATATATATATATATACATATATTTATATATATCTATATATATATATATATATATATATATATATATATATATATATATATATATATATATATATATATATATATATACACATATATATATATATATATATATATATATATATATATATATATATATATATATATATATATATATATATATATACATATATATATATAAATATATATATATATATATACATAAATATATATAAATATATATATTTATATATATATATATATATATATATATATATATATATATATATATATATATATATATATATATATATATATATATATATATATATATATATATATATATATATATATATATATATATATATATACATATTTCTATATTCTCAAATTTTACAATTCATAACAGATAATTGTAATGCTTTCAGGGCCTGACTGACATGAGTAAATCATCTGGCAAAAGGAGGGCTATATTGGCCCGTTGTCTTTATTTATATTTCGTACATGGGAGCACAAGAGCGTATGGAGTTCTCATCGAAGATACAGTTACCAGGTTCAACAGCTCTCACAAAATGATTGGATTAGCGTTTGCCAGTCAGCATGCCATAAGTCAACTTTTCGGTAAGTGTGAAATCAACTCTGAATGGTATAGCTATACTACACATAACACAAGATTAGGTTTGTAGGTGCGAAAGATAAATTTAGGGACAACGACATACATGTGTGGATCAAAATGTCCGGAAATAGTGCATGAATGAGACCATGCACACTGTGTTTCAGCGATTGAGAACAAAGTAACATCTTATAGACGCTCCAATTTTTTCTAAACAGTGTGCATTATGTCTGCACCATTTCTTATTATAGATGTATTAGGTTGTTATTGTGGTGTAGTGTGTGTGTGTGTGTGGGGGGGGGGGTGTATGTGTGTGGCTCATCGAAAGTTTTAAGAATAATACCCCTACCTTAAAAGTGTCCACCCCCCTCCCCTCCAACCCAGACACAAACGCACGCACACACTTTTTCATGGATTACCCAAATGACAAAATAATTGTCGGGTTATTGAGGTGATGAAGGACTAGATTCGTCTGGCCCCCACAAAAAATATGCAAATTTGTTACAGTGGGGTGGGTTAGGGGTGGTTGTCATTATATATCGTTTCAATTAGACATTTATAAACAAAAATGACTAGATTTCCTGATTGGTTATCTTGGATTAGACGATCTTGGTATTTAAAATTCTTTGTTTTCTAAGCATCTATCAAATGTCGTTGAGCTCTGGAACGTTTTGCGGAAACTCTGACCAAAGTTATTTAGTCTTTATCTGCACCCCACCAGTACTTCAATCAAGTTTTTTCAGGAATCTGCTTCATCATTAATTTCAGCAAATGAGACCTAACTATAACAAATACGTCAAGATTTTGAGCTGTCCGCCAGTCTTATATGACAAGTGTTTGCATACATATTATCAAATACCACAAACTATTTCCAATGGCCAAAAACTGATCTATATGTCTAACTCACATTTCGTACTCTGTTTAGCAGCCTATTAAAGCCTAGACGTTCATAGACATTAAAGTAATTTCACAATTTGTTTTTGAAAATTGTAAGAAATTTTGAATAATCTACTTCGTACCCGTACTTTAGCACGTTAACTGTCATATCAGGGAATATTCTCGTGACTATTCATTTTGATTTATATGATACAAGACTACAAACAGAAACAAATTAGTGACTTTAAACTATGCCAACATCATGTTTTGCGTACTAGTTATTACAGCTTACAAATGTTACCACTTGTGTTTAAAGGTCACCAGTGCCGTATGCAGTATGATATCATACTCGTTAATGCGAGACAATATTTCTAATATTCATATAAAATAACATTTTTTGTTTTTTCATTGATTCGGTCATGAAGAATGAACGTTTTTATAGTGTTTAAAGCATGTCCAGTTCATTGGCTCATTGGTGGGAGGGGATGTTTAGAATGTCAGTTTCACTATGATGAGAATCCAAACTGTGAGATATAAGAATGGTCTTAAGCAGGAGCTTTGAAAGCTGATTTGTACCAATCACGGGCGGCGGAGCGTTCAAAATATTGGGGCGATTAATCCGGCTCCACCGCCCCTGGTACCAATAATTCCATAACCTTGCAGATAAGAAGAGGAATGGGGCGGGACATTGATGGATTAGACGTCGAGTCCCTCTTATGTACTGGTATGGTCGAGGCAATTTTCCATTGACTTAATAAAATGTATAAGAGAAGTACAGCTCGAATAGTCGACTAAGCGGTTGTGCGAGCGGGAAAAAACTTGAGTTGAATTGAAATGCAGGCTGAGTAATTGAATAAGTAAATCACGCAAATCAGGACATTAACTACACATAAATAATTAATAATGAGCAATTTTTTGTAAGCAGTTCCATCTATCTGCAATTCCATCTGCAGCTGTTTGTGTTCGTTTCTTAATGAAATACGTCAGTTTCAGCTTCCTTGGAGTAACTGGTGGACTTTTGGCGGGATTCGGTTACATTGGGAACGGATTATTCAGCAGTGAATCATGGCATGTTTTCTTTTTCTGCTCGATTTCAGGTAAGATGACCTGAAGTAAAATGAAGTGACAAATATGTTGTGCAACTCTAAAAATATTTTTCTCGAGGTCGTGAAGCGTGATTGTGGTAAGGTAGAAAGTGCGCACGTGCCATTATGCACGTGTCGTTATGTCATTGGGCTTCTCGTGTTACCACAACCACACCACGGGAATCCGTTGAGAATTCCCATTGAACGGACCATTTAGAATTCTCCCATTCAATGAATAGTATTTTTCTCCTGAATGGCCTTATTTATGGATGTTAAGTGAGGGTTCGCTTTTATCATCTCTCAAATTATTGATAATCGGAATGAATCAAGAGCATTGAGATGGTTCAATCGTCTGATCTTAATCGCTAAAGGCAATCACCTAACTATCTAGCGGAAATAGGTCCAGGCGCTGACAAGCCGTGTGGTGTACCGGGCAGTGCTCGTTGGGCCACTTGGTTGTAGCAAAAAAAGATCAGATATTGGCCCTCGCATGACTGCCCGAAATAATGTTTTGATGCTCGATGGCCAACTGGTAGCATCGCCAATGATAATTAAAAAGTGGGGAAATATATAGTCTTACTTGAAATATAATTTAACGATAAGAAAATCAAACCTATCCCATTCATCTGGAAATGATGATAACAGTATTTGTAACACCACTCTCCGCGTATGTTTCGTAGCTTTACAAAGTTGGACCTGCGGTCGCGGACATGATTTCCGCTAAAGTTTTATCTACTCCTCAATATGTTTAACAATAATCTTGAATTTTAATACAAGTATTTTGTATTGAATTAACTCTCTGTAAACTGCAATAAGTGCATGGAGCAAGGGGAAATGTTACCTGCCCTTCTCCCAACTAGAAATATCGCAAAATCGATGAGCAAATTTGGACAAAAAGGTAGGCAAAATGACAAACGTGTGAAAAATATATATGAAAATATCAGTAGCATACATACAGTATGCTTCTATTAGTTTCTGTTAGTTTATACATGATGAATATAGAATGCCATTTAACCCAGAGCATTCTATTTTTCTACCTCTATGCGTGTATCTATTTCGCTTCAATTCTTAACCCTCAAACACATTCGAAAATCCTGGGGATTCAAATGTTAAAAATAAATTATCGTTTGTCATTTAATTTAAGAAAATGATTTTACCGAGGGGGCTATTTTTCCCTTGTCCCTCCGCAAGATACGTAACTGAATGGAAGCTCTGTTGAGGGATTGTTATCAGTAGCGTAGCCAGTATTACTTAAACGGCAGCTTAAGAAAGGCTTGATATGAATTGTAACCTAATTCGTGATGTAATGTAAGGAATCCAGCAATTTATACTTTTCCTTTAATATACCGTCTAGCAAAAATAGACTTCCCATTATTTTCAGTGCAATTTCGGAAAGTACTGTAGGAGAATACGTATGTAGGAACTCTGCCTCAACTGTCAACATCAATATTTAATTAAAAAGTATCTCTTAAACTTCTCGAAATTTATACAGCGTTCACCACATATAGTAACGCTGTACCCGAGAATTTGTTTTTGATGTATGTTTAATTGTTCCCATTTGTCTGTTTGTTATGTTTCCATGGACACCATTGAAAACAATATATAAATCATTTAAACAACTATCATAATTTTTCAAAAGTAATATTTTACTATACAGCACTATTGTTTAATTACTTTTGCGATTAGATAATTACCCAAATTTCATTTTGTAGCTTCCCAGACTATCAATTTTAAAAGTGCAGTTTATTGTTTAAGTAAAGGAGACAATGTCAATACATTTCTGATAACATGTTTATTACTCAGTCTTCAATAACAGCAATAAGGCAATATCCTTGCGTGGTGCGGTAATTTGAACTTTTAATCGATCTCATTTAATGCTGCAATTTGGGAAAATTGTCTCTCACTCAATGTTGCAAAATAGTATGCATAGCTATGTAGCTATGCTTAACAGTCTACTTCCGATGAAATTCTAAATCAAAATGAAATATAAATGGGGCAGTATTTTCACAGCAATTATATCTCTTGGTACAATGAACAACGGTAATGGAAGTGTTTGTTGACAGTGGCGATGACGGACAAGAAATCAGTGCAGTATAATTCCGCCTGCTCCTTAATGTGTTTAGAAATTTATATTAAACCACTCTAATCCTGAATTTCAATACACATATTGTGTCTTCAATTAACTGTGCCAAAACTGTTAGTAGCGCACGAGACAGGGTAATTATGTTATCCGCCCTTCCCATTTCAAACACAGGCAAGAAATCTTGTCAGTTTGTCTTATATCTCGCCTATCAATGTATTGTTTGGTAATCATTGTGATGAAATTCTGAATTATTTTATTTTATTGCTAGCCAGATTGTATATCTATCATATTAAATGTTTATACAAAGGTATTACTGTATTCTAAAAAGAACACTGCTACTACCATTTCTTTAAAAACTAAGTTCGATGATGATTGGATCGGGTACGCACATTTCTTTTCTATTATTGTCGTGAAGTAATATCGTTAAATGATAAATGATGAGAGTATACGTTAATGAACTGCTGCATTTTATTTCCAGTTGTGTGCATTATAACAATTTGAAGATGAGTATGAAAGAATATAAACATATTTGCAAATTTGAAAGAGAACAATAGATATTATAACACATTTTGATAAGCCATTACATGACCAGGTATTTTAAAATTGTACTTTTTCATCAATGCAAATATTAATACCCGTGCATAGACCTCTAAGAATATACAGTGATTTTATAATTTAGAAAGTAATAATGAAAAAAGGTCTATGTATAAAAAGAAATCTGGGCCTATACACTTATACCCCAACATATTTTGTACACGATAAAAATAGGATGCTATCTAGCCTAAACCATTAATATTCTTACTGACTTGCAATGAAGTACCCTCTCCTCTCTCCTTATCCTTTTGGTGTCAACTCTTCTCCTTTAAAACAGTTTGAATTAAAATAATAGACAGAAATTACATTGGTTTGAAATTAGGTTTTTCGAGAAACATTTGTCACTTGGGTGGGGACAGTTTTTTGTTCCCCGCTAGCAGCATACCTTAATGGAGGGTCTGTTGGATAATTGCTATCAGTGGTAGACCCAGCATTACTATTTTAGGGGTAACAGCTACATTGAAGGATAAAACATATTCTCTCCTAGCGGACCGTGCTTGTTTCGATTCTTCGTTCACTTAATGAGAGATAGTAAAGTAAGGTTCATAAATGTGTATATGAGACACTAGTTACATTACCTTTAAAATATATTTACGAAGGTAGCTACAAAGTCATAAATATCGGTTAGAAATTACCATTTAAAAGTTCTAAACTTTGAAAAACCACAAAGAGAGCTGTTTCTGAAATCCAGACACAAATCTTACCTACAAACAAATTATTATACCAAATTACTGAACTTGATATTTCGCATTGAAACCCAAGAAAAACATGTTTCATTTCTATTAAATTGTGGACATCTGCTATTTTGCAAAATAACCGTGAAAATATGTTCAATATAGCCGTGAACATTTCACACTCTTTCAATCAGGCAACAAAGAAATTGTTTAGAATAGCAACTTGAGACTACACACTTTTGTGTATAGCAAATCTGATTAAAACCGGGTGAACATAGACTAATGCTCAGAATGGTACAAAAAGCTTGTATGGGCTATGATGAAGTAATGAACATGTATATTATGGTAAAAAATAACAATGGGCGTTTTGAACAAATGAGTGTAAGGTCATGAATATTCATATAATATTTTAGTCGTCTAAATGCAATCGAAATAACATTATTTTATTTCATAGTTCACAAGAGAATAAATCAAATAAATAAATCTAACACCCGTCGACTAAGAGGAAAACGTTACAGAACATTCTCTATGGTTGCATACAAGAACGACATTGTTCTTAGGTTGTTGCTTTAAGGAAAAATATTGTCCCATAAATAAATTCAGAGGTAAACGCCGCCGCACTGGTAACGTCACTTCCGGTTTTCAATTTTTCCTTATTGATCGAGAGAAATCTGCGTTGTTAAGGATCACATATTGGCCGGACCGAAAATAGGGGCCTTCATGTGTTAATTCTGTGCGTCTTTGATTTTGTGTATATTTCTGTACTTTTGTGGGCATTTATGGGTGACTAACTTTTCTTAGCCTTCCATTATGTGATGATGTTTTTTATTATATTATGTTAGCTGCAGGTGATTGGTGGGGTAACAAAGGAAAATTCTCATAGCAGTTGAATGGTCCAAATACTGACGTAATCAGTTTCGGATTATATTGATTTGAAAGGGTTTATGGAATGAACCATAGCTGGTCATTCCTTCCAAGTTAATTATCGATTTACTTTATAACTTCCAAATTGTTTAACTAGATGAAGAACAATTTCCGTGTAACTCTGTCAAGAAAAGTGTTTACATTTCCTATTACATGTTGCCGTTCTACCGAACATATAACACTGAAACATTCATATAATTGTTTTCTCAAAGGTACTGGTTTCGCCCTTCTCTCCTTAACAACGTATATTTATCTTCGGGATCAACTAAGGGATAGTTTTTCGACAGCAGAATCAACGGGACAACTTGTTGCATTTTTTGGAATTTCTTTGTTGCCACTAATACTGGAGGTGTTTAAAGAAGGCTACGGATCACGTTCTGCGTATATTCTCTTCGGTGCACTTTTGTTTAATACTTCATTGTGTGGATTGTTAGTGCAAAATGAAAAAGATGAGAGAAAGTGTGAAAATAACGCAGGTTATAAAAGGATTCAACAGAATGAGGAACTTTCTGAAAACAGCTCTACAGTCGATGATAATCGACTTAATGGATTTCAGTGCTCCACCTTTCATGATTTGGAGTTCAAAAATCCTAGTCAACAAATAAAATGGTCAAGTGGGATTAAAGAAGATTGTGGATATGACACCATAAGTGAAAAATCAGACGGTAGATCGAAAGATCGAAAAGGTGGTTCAAAGAGCCAGAACCCTGTGGGTAGAAATGAAATATGTTCAGAGGGGAACAAATGTCATAGAAGCAGGTACGTTCTTAAGAACTTACTACAAAAGGCAAAATACAGTGTTGGGACCTTAACCGGTTGGCATCTCTGGGTAATTCACCCGAGTTTTTTTACTTTAATGGTTGTCCAGACGCTTTTGATGTATGTGTACATAAGTTGGACAATCTACCTTGTTCCTCAGGGAGAAGAACATGGTCTTACCCATCAAAGTGCTCTTCTTTTATCAACAGTTGCTGGACTATCTGGAATGATTGGTAAATTACTTGTGATAGTATTATTTTATTTCAAAGTGACGAACATTGCCATACTCTTTGTGTCACCTAATATTTTGCTTAGTGTTTCGTGTGCCGTGAGTACATATACCACTCAATTTTACCCATTGGCTGCATGTGCAGGTGCAAGCGGATTAGCTGTCGCTTTTGTGGGATCCACTATATTGGCAACGGGTCCTCTACAAGTTTGTTCCAACCACTTTAGAGATGCAATAACATATCAATCTGTGATGGCTGGAATTTCTACAACGTTGAGCGGATTACTGTCTGGTAAAATCTTTCAAAATATTTATTGATTTTGATAATGTTTTATTAAAATAAATGTTTTTAAAACGCATTAGGAAGATTGAATCCCCAACCCTTATACCTATTCAAGCGATAGATAAAAAGTATTAGGCCTATATACCAGCAAGCTATGGCAAATTCATTTTAATTGCCATGCTTATACATCTTTATTTATGCTCGCTTTTAGAAGGCACACTTGACCGGTTGACTTCCTCTAAGAGTCTTCCTCTATCTCCATTGTATATTTTGTATACAAAACGGATTAAATAAAATGCCTTACGCTTGAATATGGAGATTTAAGCTTCCTCCTCTGAAGAACAAAGGTTACTGCTGTATGAGCTTAAAAGAAATGGACGTAAATTACCAATTAACCATAGAGGTGCAGGCTTTGTGGAATCGAACAAAAAACATAAATTATACCGCTTTGGGGCCCGCTACCCTACTTACAGTGTCCTCCAGCTGTACAATTCGCTCTAATTTGAAGATTTTTTTTTAAATGTTTTCTTTTCACCAAATACGAATTGTAGGTCTTTCTCACTTTTTCAGGCGCAATATATGATGCTACAGGGACACACTACTGGGTGTTCCTCTCGTTAGCTGGAGTCAGTGGTTTTTCGGCTTTCATCTGTGTACTGTGGAGTCTCGTCGACTGTCCTGTTCGTGAATGCAAAAACCGTTGATGCTATGAAAGGTTACACCAAGGACCTTACATACGTCTCGCTAGTAGTGTCTTATACACGAATGAATACGCCGCAGTTTATATGTATTTTAAAATGTTTTTGAAAATGATGTTCAAAAGATGTTTAGTTGATGAAGGTTTTGTTAATAATGAACCCGTAACCTACTAAACACATTGATAATACTTGAGGTGTATTGTATTTCGTTAACCAATTGTAATTGTATTAAAGGCTAATTATTGTCAGTTAACGTGAAGATAATATTGTAAGAAATTTACCAAGATGCATTCATGGTAATAATGTTGATTCAAAATATTTGTTATGCTATGTCTCCTGTGTTTTCAGTGAATCACATGTAGGGCTATATATCTGAAACAACTAATTTTGTATTTTCAATGTATTCCATTGTTACTCATGTCAAATGTATGGGTGGTGTTTAACAAGCAGCAGTCTTCAGCAATAAAAGCTCTATTGTTACTCACTGTGCAACATGAATTCAATTGAGGCACAATGCTGACTATTAAGAAGGACTGAGCAGCAAGGTTTAAGTATATGGAAATGAAAAAGTCAAGAAAGCAGTAACAGTAGTAAATAACGTGTCAACTTAGCAGACGTTGTGTTTGCTCTTCCTTGATGCCCTCTATACAGAATGCAGTTTACCAACAAGACGGATCAATACTATATATGTCAACGTTTCTGATTCGTCGAGAAATTTTTACAAATGCTAACAAGTCAATAGATAACTAGCCAAAAGTTATGTATCATATTTCATTGGTTACATGCCAGGCAAATTCATGGGAAGGCTTGGAATGGTCAGATCACTGTTAAAAATCATATCCCGCAAATAATGTCTGACATAACTTGGCTAGTTTTGCATCATCATCATGCATGCTTTTGTATGATCTTTTAATTTAGATTAAGTAAAGAATAACTTACTTAATATGAATTAGTTCGGCAAAAGACAACATTATTTGCAAAATTGATGTTCAAAGCAGCGTGATAGGAGAAAAATATATTTATCTAATACCGCTTCCCCATGTGAAACCTAATCAGCTGCCCATTTAGGTTGCTAATTGAACTAATTATTGGCATGTGATAAAAGGATTAAGTTCGGTTTTCGTTGTACAAGAAAGGGGAGATTTCGTTGATTTTGGCAAAAGTACAATTTGATACAAGATCTATGAGCAGAGCTGTGACTCAGGGTGAAAGAAGGATTTCCTCCCACTTTTTGCAATATATTTTTTGCATGGTGCTTTTTAGTGTTATTTGAAGAGTTTGCCTTCACACACTTTCGGAAGGCAAATGCCCAAAGAGTCAAAAGTAGAAACCCTTATCGGACAACCTTTTTTCACTACTGCTGAAGAATACCTTACCGTCCCTGATCACCCCACCCTCCTCCAAATTTGTTTTCTGAACATGATTGTAGTCAACTTCTGTATGTATAATTGGGACACATTCCTTTTTTATATCATTATCGAAATTTACATCTCGTAAGCTTCTTCTTCGTAAAATGGTGACCATTTTGAGTAAGTTTTTATTTGGGACCTAGGGAAAATGTACAATATACAACATCCTGACATGCATATTACTCGTTCAGGAAAAGCCGTAATATGTATTAATGTATTATAATATGTGTCTGTAGTCACTTACCATAGCCGTAATATGTAGTACCATACTGTAATACCTTTCAGTAGTTACTAACCAAACATTTTTTGTTAATTACAGTAACTGCTAATAATGAGAATAAAATCGGGTGGACGTAAGTGTAATTGAATTACTTACTTACTTATGCCTTGTCACTCTTGCCAGTGCGTAGGCCATCGACCACTCCTTTCCATCTCACACGGTTTTGGACTACATTCTCATTTGCATCCCTTGAATGTCCAGCTCCTTTCACCTCTTTCTCCATATCTCTCCTTGGTCGGCCTCTCCTCTTTTTTCCTTGGAGATTCAATGATAAGGCTTGCCTAATGTTGCTAGACCTAGTCTTACTTAGCGTGTGACAAAACCAGTATCCATTTGCTTCTGCATATAAAATGTTCAACTGGTTGCTGATTGGTCATTTCCCACAGCTCTTTCTTCCTTATTGTTTCGGACTACCTAATTCTCATATTTCTTCTGAGGCATTTGTTTATGAACACCTGGATCTTCTTTGTGTTTGATTTGGTAGTACGCCATGTTTCTGACCCATAGAGTAGCACTGCTTTTACGTTTGAGTTGAAAATCTTTAGCTTTGTTGTTTGTGTAATTGCTCTAGAGTTCCAAATTTTACTGAGAATAATAAATGCCACTCTTGCCTTTTCAATTCTCACTTTGACATCTTCGTCTGATCTCTTGATATTTTCATTGTGCTTCCCATATAGGTAAAGATCTCAGCATACTCTACTTCTCCCAATTTGAGTTGGATCTGATTGTTGTTGTTGCTGTTGATTCGCATTGCCTTTGTCTTCCCTGTATTTACTAACATGCTTATTTTCCTGCTGTTTCTTCCAGTAGTGTAGTCTTTTCTTGTATCTAAGTGATGAGTTTGTGATAATAGGACAAGGTCATCTGCATAATCTAGATCATCTAGCTGCTCCCAAAGTGTCCATTAAAGACCATTTCTCTTTCCCTCTGTTGAGTTTTCCACGATCCTGTCAATTGCCAGGTTGAATGAAAATGGGACTAGTAATCCCCCTTGTCTAACGCCGGTCTTAATTTCAAATTTCCTAGTAAGGCTTCCTTCATGAAGAACCTGACAGGTGGTTCTTTTGTATGAATTGCCGATAAGTCTCACAAACTTATCCGGGATCCCATAGTGTCTCATGATCTTCCACAGTGCTTGCCTGTCCACACTGTGAAATGCTTTTTGGAAATCTATAAAATTCATATGTACTGGTGTATTCCATTCTAAAGATTGCCCAATGATGATCCTCAGTGTGACAATTTGGTCAACACAGGACCTTTCTTTTCTGAAACCAGCTTGGTGCTGCAGGAATATATTTTCAGCTGATGATTCCATTTTGTCCAGGAGTACTCTGTTTACCACTTAACCCACTACTGATAACATGGTGATTCCTCAGTAATGTTTGCACTTGCCGAGGTCACTTTTTTTGTATCGTTACCAGGAATCCTTTCTTCTATTCTCTGGGTACATGTATTTTTTTCCATATCATATCTAACAACTCTATTATCATATCTGTTGATATAATGATGCCTCCCTTAAAGCTTCTGCTGGTATTTCATCAGGTCCAGATGATTTCCTACTTTTCAGCTGTTTTAAGATTTGTTGGTTTATTGCAATTTATATTAAGGGTTAGTTCTGCTGGAGGTATGTCAATTATAGTAGCCCTTCAAAATACTCCTGCCTACCTTTTTAATTGATTCTCTTTAGTAGATCTTTGGCAAGATATGCAATACTACTTCGTGCTCATCTTACTTTGATAAATAACCTCATTAATCTGGTAATGAATTGTGAGAAGATTTTAAATTGAATGGTTGATCTATTGGCGGATTTTTGCTCATTTTATTTAAATATTTATCCAGATTAAGTGGCCTGCAACGAGCATGGAACGGTAAACGTCTTACGTTTAAATAGCTTCTCAAATCTTTGTTTGTTTTCTTTTATCACCACTGTCCGTTTACTGTTTCAGATAGTAGCTTGGAGTGATATGGCGTAAATACGCACTATTGCGAATTTGCATAATGTTATGGACATATATTATAATAGACACCACTGTCTGTTATTTATAAAGAAAAAAAACAATACATGAAAGCCTTCTTATCTGAGTGTATATATAAATGCTGGTAGGTAAAATTTGATCAGTAGTAGGGTTGATTGAATTTCATATATCAAACGTGTTGAATGTTCTCATAAAGAGGTTACGTTGTAGTTATTATCCTAATATTCCACCCACTTGGGTTTGCATGAAAAACTATAAGCGTAAAACTATAAGGTAAATTCTATAAAGGGCAGCATAATGGAGATGTTATATAAAGTTTTCAGAATTTGAGCACTGCATAATCAGAATAAAGGAAAAATTTCAGATGATTGAAATATCTTCATAAATGTGCAATTTGTGTTTAGTTTTTTGAGTAAATTATTTGATAAATGAAACACCCCAGCCTAACCCTATCCCCGTAATTTTCAGTCAGGAGTTTGAACAGAAAAAAGATTACATCTTTGTCATAAAATGGCTTGAAATTATTGGATTTAAGAAGTGTATCTTGGTTTTTTCTCGACAGATGCTGTGCTTTTGGGAGGAAAAACTTGACACGTTATTGATATACATTCCAAAGATTACAACGTCAGACACAATATTCACCATGGAATTTCCAACAGGCTACAGCCATTGATGGATATATTTTATAAACATGATTCAAATATTGCAACTATTCATTTGATTATTTCTCATATACATAATCCATGTTTAGAGGTGCAGTGGCTCAGTGGTTAAGGAGCCATGTTTGTATTCGAAAGGTACCGGGCTCGTTTTCCGTCATGAGTGCTACCATTGTGTCATTGAGCAAGACAATTAACTCTACTCTCTTCAGTCCACTCAGCTGATAAATGAATACCAGCACTGCTGGGCAGTTATAACCTGCGATGGACTTGTAATGTCCAGGGAAAGTCATGCACTCTCATCCGCTTTGCCATTGAAACCGGGGATAATCACTTGTCCTATGAGTCAATGGCTTGGATGCATTTTACTTTTTAATAAATGTTCGTTGTACTATTTAGTAGGACTGTATTTTTGTAGAAATGATCGATTGTGATATGAATAATGTTCAATCAAAGAATACCGTCAGAAGAATTATTATTTATATTAAAATATTGAAGCTTAAACAGATGCAGATTGAGCTTAAAATATAAATTTAATTAAGTTTAAACTTAAAATATAAATTGAAAATGTAGAAATGACGCAAAGTAACTTTACAGTCTTGTTCCACTGAGGTCCACTAAAAATGTCAGTAGATTAGTCAAACAGACGACAGTGCAGTAGCTGTTCATAACTGTTCTGGCGAGAGTTTCACAAAATGCTTCAATCAATAATACATCAACTATTACAAAAATATGAATGATGGCGCTCCTCAAGATCACAATTTCCACACTAACTATTTAATGCACGATTTTTCCTGAACGGTAGAAGTTATTTGTTTGAATACCCAAGCTATTTTGTTCCATTTGATTGTTTAAAGTTCAGAGGTGAACTTTGTGCGGCGTGGCATGTGTAAATATTCACTTTTCGCAAATTTCATAATATTATGAAAATATTTAATGCTATACAAACGCAATTCATAATAATTTTGGACAAACGTTGACCAATAAAGGGATTGCTCTTTATAAAACTCGTGAAAACATGTGGTCCATGACGTTAAGATTTTGTCAATGAAATACATGGTTGTTCTTCTAAAATCAATATTTGAGGCAAACAGAAGGTTCCAAATACAGGGCAAGCAAGACCCTGTTTGACCAATATACGGATCGCCTCTTTATGCACTACATTCATATGTAAGCATACATCCCATATATCTCTTGCTCGACATGGCCACAATAGTTCCAATACCAACGAGGTACCACTCGGCCGCACAATCATTTCTGGCATCGGCACCCTTACTGAGGGGATTTCTTCATTCATTGACAACCAGCTACAGTTTTATGTCAAGGAGATACCCAGTTTTATTCAGGACCCCACTGACTTCCTTTTCAAATTAAAGGATGTACCATCCATCCTCCTTCCTGATACCCTACTGGCTACCTTAGATGTCTCCTTTATATATAAACATCCCGCACGTGAAAGGGGTTCAAGCATGCAGGGAATTCTTAAGCCAAGGACATAGACCTACAGTAGTTATGCCAATGAGATTGCCATACTAATTGACTTTGTTCTTATACATAATGTGTTTGAATTTGACATCAATAAACTATACATCTAGAACAAAGGTACAGCCATGGGCACCAGGATGACCCCATCCTATGCTAATATTTGTATGGCAGATTTGGAAAGTAAATTTCTGGACAGTTCTCCACTTAGGCTCTCTAAGTTATATCGATGACATTTTCATGATCTGGAAGCATGGTGCCAATGCTCTTGATGTGTTTGTAGCGAACCTTAACCAATTTCACCGTACCATAAAATTCACCGTTGAAAAGTCAGATTCTGACAGCTTCTTTCTCAATACTCGTGTGTCCCTCATTTCTACAAAAATACACTGATACATCCCCTAGTTTAGATTGTCATTGAAACCGATCCAAATGGCGTTAGACTATCATAATGAAAAGGGATTACAGATGCATACAACAAATAACTCACATGATAGCAACTGATCCGTTGAATAGATTTTACCAATACCACAAATTTACTAAAAGACCGTCCGCCTTTATGAAGTTATTCGTTTTTTGACCATTTCAACTTGGAGTAAATTGCATGAGGAATGTATTCGCCAATATCGAATCAATATCATGTGAATAAGTTCAATTGAATTTTTTGTATATCCTTTACTAAACAATTATTAATCAACATTTTTTCATCAGATTAATAATTAATTAATTTATAAATCATAAACACACATCCTCAAAAACATAATACTCATCGGGTTTATTACAATTTTGAAATATATCAAACATCGTTGTGGAAGATATCAACATGTCGTCTGCATGCAAGATAATGTGCAGGTTACTATTTAGTTATTGTTTGATTACTTCATACAGAGAGGTAAAATGGTATATCCCGATCATCGACGATATAGACTTTATAGGATTATGTACACTGGCTCAAAAGAAGAAGGCATCCAGAGAGTAAGACGGTATATTGAATTATCAGCTTAAGATGCTATCTACAAAGCTACAAGAGGAACAGTGAATCCATCTAAGCACATGCTGCTGGTCATGGGTTTGAAGAGTACTACTGGTTCCAAGAAGGTTGTAGAAGTTGTTAATCACTTCCACCACGTATAGGATATCCCACTGCAAAAGGATATGAGCCTCAAATTGCCACTACAATTATTGAGAAAAACCGAGTTCTTAATGATGGCCAAGAAGCAAGTGCAGGGTTAAGTACAAACACAGCATGGGGCTACTATGACGAATCAATGTAACATGACACACAGGGCATCTGTATCCAATATGAAGTTCCCATTACATCATCAATATTACGATAATGCTATCTAGTCTAAGCCAACAACTTACCGTTCGTAATTGCTGAGTGTCTGTCTCCTGTCAACATCGGAAGCTTCTTCCTGTTGCTGCCCAACGCCATGTAGGTCCAGGCCTACTGGCACTACTCTTGACTCAAATTGATATCACAAAACTGGACCGTCAGGTGCTACAACATTATCCTTAAAACATCACTGCCTTCTTGTCCCTCGACAATTGAAAATGAGCAGGACAAGTCCAAACTGCAGCTATCAATACTGCTTTTAGTTTCATTCCCTTCTTCTGCATTTTTTCTATCATTCATCAGACAAACACACACGATCAAACACATTTAGCCATGTGACTAATTTTGAGCCGTTTTCAGTTTTTATATTTCACGATTAAAGAATTATGCTAAGGTTACCGATTTCTCGTAACTTTAAATATTCTTTTCGAAATCTATGTAGCAAATATTGTTCATGGATCACATATGAACATATTTTCAGGAAAATTAGTTTTTTAGAGAAAAATGTTTGAAAAACATGTCATGAGCTCTTTAAAACCGGTGATTATCATTTTCGACAAATTATAACAGGGGAAGGGCGGGTGAATTGTCTGACATTAACTTGTCTCTAAGTCCGAGTACTACATGTTTTAATTTAATGTGCGGTTTTCTTACTGCTTAAGGAAAAGGTGATTGAAATTTGGGACATATTTGAGTATAGGAATGGCGGAAATGGAGTGGTGGGGATGTTATAGGATGACCTCCGTCTAGACTTAATTGAAATGGAATGTATTTACCAATAAATTCATGCAAATAATTAATTTGTGATTTAACAAGTGATTTAGTGGTAACAATATCAAACTCAAACAATGAATGATTAGCATTAGTAAAAACTGAAGAGAATGGTATATGTCCCTCGAGGAAATCAGACACAATTTAAATGATAGATAATCCTGAAGTGTCCCGACTGAAAACTGGACAATACAGCGGCTCAAAAGTGAGTAAGAGATTCTTTGGGAATGAAACTTGGACGGCCAAGTAATTTTGAGGTATATAGTATAAAGGATAACGAATGACCCTTAGAAAAAATTCCACGTATTTCACATTACACATTTCATATATGAAATACTATTTCATATATGAAATACTCCTTTCATATATGAAACAAAAACATTTAATATTAGAAAAACTTTAGTATCATACGTGAAATGCATTTCATATGTGAAATTAAGTATTCACACTTGTGAAATTTCAAATCATACGTGCGAAAATAATACCAAATAGGTACTTTATATAGTGCAGTAGTGCCCTCCTTGATATTAGTATTGCAGAATATTACTGCACTTCGAAAGTGTTTCTACAACCTCTTATTTTTACCAAATTTCAACCTTTCATCAATATGCATGTTTTACCCTGAATTGAGTTTGCAGTATTTTATTTTAGTTTTCTGAACATTATTTCTTTAGTGCATTAATTATTTTCGTGCAATTTCTGTGTTAGGAATCTAATGCTATTTAGTCTAGCACACTCATTTATATTAGCAGTTCTGCAATTTTTTCGCTGATCTAAAAGTACACAACCGTTGCCGGACATAAAATCAATTACGTTTTGATAAATTTGATTAGGTCGATGGCCTTATACAGTTAGCAAATGACATGCTGTGTAAATACCGTTACAATTGATCAAATTATCCGCCTTACGGCGGATTTCAGAAAACTTAATCTTCCTGCATATCAAAGATCACAACCATTTCTGAAATATTAGCCCTATCTAATCTTTCCACTGCCTTAATTCAATGAAAGGATTCATTGTTAACCAGCTTCATCACACAAGTGCAGTGTATTTACTTGCCATATTAGTTTAGGATAGTGGAGCAGAAAGTCTACCGAGCAACAATAGTTGGCTGTTTATTGGCAATTAAAGCTACAGGATTTGTCTGGAGTGGTCATGCATGACTACCTTTAATTGTAATTGATGAAATGAAGTTGTAGAAATAATTTTCAGCACAGAGCCTAACGACCTTTACGCCTCATGACCAAAATTTGGTTCCTTGTATGCTTTATTAATTGTATTAATAACCTTTCGATATGTTACATAACACAATAGATTGTATGTAAGTTATGGGAGTCATGATAAAAAAACATACTTGTTCAACAAGATCTTTCTACACATTGATCAATGTCATAAATCTCAATCCCAATCCTTTGCGTCTTATTTTACTTCTGATTTATTATTAACAGGATAAGAAATAAAGTGGGTAAGCAAATTCAGCAGTCACCAATTTCGATTAAAAAAACTGAAACAGACTTACGAAATCATGGGAGCAAGATTTTCTTTGCTTCGGACCACAGAGGAAGTTACCAATACAAGGCAGACGGGACCATTCAGAATTCTAGCATACCGAGATTAACACTCAGAAAAGAACCATAATAGAATGCTGAAGGACGTTGGTGGAATTAAAAATAAATCCTTTTTGGAAATTTGTTTGTTAAGACTCCGACTGGAAAACCAATTACTTTGGAAGTAGAACCGTCAGACACAATAAAGAAGGTAAAAATTAATATTAATGGAAAACAGCTTGAAAAAGGGTGGACGTTATCAGATTACAACATTCAGAAAGAATCTACGCTCCACCTGGTTCTCAAATTGCAGGCATCTGATGTTGGGATGAAAAGAGGTGTGCTGACAATAACCGTCCAACACTTTATTAAGGAAGTGACTAATATGATCAGATTCATTGACGAAGGTCAAGTAATTTTCTTGAAGCGAGGGTCCCTCTTTAAAGAATTGCCTTCCATCTTCAAGGAAAATGGTATGCCGTCCTTTATTGAAGGTTTACAACGCAGAAGTGGCGAAGCGTTGAAAGTATTGGGATGGGTGTGTGTGTGGGGTAAGGGGGGGGGAATTGTGCCCCAACATTTTCCAGCGTGCGCATACCCTGCTGTTTTTCACCATGACTCGATTGACATCATACAAAATGCCATGGTATCATGAGTTCCCACTTGCGTTACTCCTCCATTTCCTCTACAAATCGATATGATATGATGCAATCTAGAGAAAAGATCAATTAAGGTTTTAAGGAAAATAACATTATAATGGTCTTGACAATATATACTACAACTTCTAACCACCCTGATTATGTGCAATCCCTTGTGTTGATTTTCTCAAAAAAGCAACGATAAATTTCAAAAGGCAGTGGTGAAAAGTTTTGAATATCTATTTACTATATCCGCCTCCAAAATGCATTAATATCCAGTGAAATTTTGGACAATCCAGAGCGGAAAATAAAAAACCCATACGTTTAGTGTGGGCATGTCAAATGTGTAGGCTTATGCGATAACGTAATACATAAAAGTACCTTATTTTAGGCTTGACCCAGACTGACAGTTTAATATGATTCGTACAGCTGCAGTTGATATTTTGTCACGGGGTGGGCGGTCGAAGCAATTCGTCAAGCGATGTAAACACTGGTTATTCTATCTACATACACAAAATTTAAAGCCCGAATTTTAAAACTCACATGGGTCTTCGGTAGTAAACTGAGCGAAGACGTTATCTGTTGAATGCCAAAAACTCACATGGCTTCCCGGTAGTAGACTGAGCGAAGACGTTATATGTTGCGCCAAAACTAAACAAACCATTATATAGGCCTACACATCTTACAAAGTATACTTACAAAAACGTAGTCAGCAACGATAACTCACCAATTTGTGTTGAATTGATTATTAATTTATGTGACGTAACAAACAATACAATCCCTCACTAATTGATTTGTGCAATCGGCCACTCAAGGGACGTAGGAATTGTCACCTCTGGGGAAGGAAGAACCAAACAAACGAATTCTTTTTAAGGAACGCATGAATCTGAATTTAGTATTATCAGCATTAGTCATTTGAATGACATTCATTCTCTCTTTAACGAACTCGACTTTGTTCATAGAAAGATTTATTCTCAAGTGCAAACAATTATGACGTATTACAACTACTTGTAAATATCAAGAATGTTAGAGGAATGTACATAACCATCATATGTTTAAAGCTCTTCTATTCAGGCAAACGAACTAACTTTATCATTGGAAGATTTTAAGTATCACACTATGGGAATAAGAATACGAACTTTATTTCAACCAATAGAACATATATACAACTCAATAGAAACATGAATGATTATCATGCTTGAGGGAGCATTCCAAGTCATGTACTGTATGTGGATGATACCCCATTTAAAAACATATAAGCATGAAAACACAGAATAACAAAAGATAGAAGGAAATGCTCAATACTAGCTAAAAAGTTGCTAGACATATTCCATGAAAAATGGACCGCTTCATCTAAACATATAAATGCCCTTTATGCATTTCACGGAAGCATGACATTAGTCAGTTAGTCATCACATATTTTTAAAGACGGAAAATGAAACAGCTATGAATGGGTAGAATATACAAATAATTGAATTTCCCGACACGTGCACAAATATATGTCTGACGTTTGGGTAAAGATAAAGCTTGGAAATTGATATAAAAAAAAAAAGAAGGAAATTTCATACTAAACTTTCATTTGTCTGCCTACTGTGTTAGGGGCTTTTTCATAACATCAACTGACTATTGTATAGGTTCATAACAAATGCACAATTTACGTGGTAAGAAGTGATACGTGGACCTGGTAAGACATTTTACGTATTAAGGAATTGTGGATCGATATTCAGGACAAAGGCTATTATCACAAATGCACAACTACAAGGATTGGGTGCAAGAAGTACTTTCATAAAACTTGATGCGTGGGTAAAAGTATGTTTTATTTTCTTCTGAAAAATGTTATGTTTCAAAAATTACAGGTAAAATTTTTTGTTTGGGTTTTTTTATGTATGGTCCTCGGACAATTTCCATTTGACTGTCCCCTTGTTTACCCTATTTTATTTGTGACCAACAAAGCTTGCCCTGTATCGATATCTTCTTTCAATTTATGTTTCTAGGAGTGACAATAAGGTAAAAATACGGTACAACATATATATAAAACAATGTTTTTTTCTCGAAATTGTAAACAACTTTCAACACCATTATTCGCTACACATCCCTTTTCTCGATCAATGTCCGGACCTACTGATTGTGTGTTTTAAATTACCCTTCTTGATAACTGAACTTTGCCTTTATTGCATTTCAAGGCATGTTAACTTCAAATTGAATGACCCGCAGAGAAAAGTCTTGTAAACTAGTCCAATGCGGTAATTTAAAGCAGTTCTTCATTGATCAGAAAAAGCCACGCATCAACGTTGATTTGGTGTTCTTTCAAGTGCTTGACCAGTTTTCGTATGTTTGCATCCTGCCCTTCTTTTGCTTTCCACTTTAATAGCATCTCACTAATTTTCCCACTAAGCTGTGGTCCGCCATTGTGGACACAGTGTTCTATGTCAGTTGCAGACAAGCCAAGTCTTTGGATACCGAATTCTTTCCAGATGCTGCCGATTCGTCCAGATAATTGAGATATTTGACGGTCTGTGACAATTCTATCCAAATTTGAACTTTCTTCTATTCCTTAAAACAAAAAGATTAACGAAAACGTATGCAAAAGGGCTTTGTAATAATATATCACAGTCAGTGGTGTATACGTATAACCTACTGCTCAAATTCGTAATAAGGTTAACAAATATTTTTAGATTCACAAATTTAATAATGTCATTCCCAGGAGAAAATTCTGAAATTATTACTCTGGAATTTGGCACAATACCTAGCTGGAAAGTGGTGGTTCCAGCTGAAAAGTGGTAATTCTAGCTAAAAAGTGGTGGTTTCAGCTGCAAACAGATAGTTCTAGCTGGAAACAGATGGTTCCATACTAGGATCTCATTTATACTATGTTATTACCAACTCATGCAAATTTCCAAAAAAGACAAAAAGTTTGACAAAATGATCGCATAAAAAAAACCTCCTTCAATATGTGATATTGGTGAACCAGCTTTATGAAGCACTGTAATTAGTCCAAATGCTTCTTGCCAGTCAGTCACAATGTATACTATATATTGTAAATAATTAGTAAGAGTATGAGCTTTCTTTATATTGATTTATTACCTTAGTTTCAGCAGGATAAAACTACAAAATTAGCATAAATTATTTAATAAAAATATTAAAGAAATCAGACCACAAGGATTCTTTAAACAAACACTAGATTCATCATATAAATTTTTTTAATTGAAATATTAATGAAGTTATCAATCTCTCTTTCTGCATGAACATTTATTGGTGTCAATAAATGTGACTCCGCTCATCACAGCCACAAAAAAACGTACCAACTTCTCATACAGTCATATCTGCATGCTGAATCATATTATATCAAACTTTATTCGCTTGTTATCTTGATTTTTTATTCTTAATATAAATTTACATATATGTAAATTGTCACACTGGAAGTCCTCCAAAGTAATCCTTTTGAGACTATTAAACTTTGATATCTCCTTAACGGAATACGATTTTTAAACGCTTTCTTCACCATTTTGTTTCTTTTGAAGTCGCCCCCTTCATATGTACGTAACCACTGAAGTAATCCTTTATATTTACACCAGTTGTTTATCATTGGAATACTCCCCTTTGGACAAGAAATTGGTCTTTAGAATTGAAGATTTGTTTTAGAATATGAAGTTAATTAATTCCCAACAAGTTTCAGATAGAAATTATGTTTCCAGCTGACAATTATCTTTTTCAGCTGGGAATCATCTTTTCCAGCTAGAAATAGCAAATATATTTCACTATAAACTTTATTCTACTTGAAAAACATAATTTCACTTGGAAATTACAATTCCCAGCTGGGAAATACCATTTCCTGCTGGAAGACCCACTTCCCAGCTGGAAATCTTAGATAGTTCCAACTTGGATTTTTTCCTGGGTTGTTAACATTTGCTTGATATTTTTTCTTTTAAATGTGGACTACGTTGTAAACACATTTGCTTATCTAGTCTTCCTTTACCGAATACTTTCTTAAAGTTCTTGTATCGATATCTGAGTTTTGGGAAAATAAGTATTAAATCTTAATCTGAATATGATAATTTCATGCAGGTAGATGGAGTACCCAACGTTAAAAAGAGTGGTTGATTAGCTTGTAGCTTGGAGATATAAAAAAAGTGTGTGTTGCTATTTTCAATATTCTATATTATTCTTCGAAATCAGATTAATAGAAACCAATACGAAGATTTTTTACCTGGAGTGTATCTCATCACTTGTCGCAGCAAATCCTGAAATGTTAAAAGAGACTTTTAATGCACAGCGAAAGAATTGTCAATTTTTTAATATATTCTTCATCAAATAAGACATGGATGTAGCTTCTTCATTTTTTTTTATATAAGATGGGTCTGTTTCACCATTGAACTTATTTGTTTTAAATGACAGTGACCAAAAAATCCGTACTTGATCGTTTTTTGAAGCGTAAGATATAACAGACTTTAAAATATTCCAAGTATCATTTTAAGTTTTGTTTGACTTGTTATATCTTATATCAAATATACACGACAACTAAAAAATTCATATATTTGATGTGTTAAAGGAAGAATAAATCATTAAATGAAATGATCAAAACTCTTTTTCGGAACCAGGTCAACCCTTCGAAATTTTATAGCAGTGCATTGCAAAATCCAGAGGGCACAGCATATTCATATTTCACACATCTGGCCAATAATCGTAATATTTTGGATTATTTGACACGTTTTGTTTTATTCAAACACGTTAGCAGATAATAGTTTAAAGTGTCCGAAGACGTTTAGAAACAGATGCTCGAGAAAAAAAAAAGTGTAAATAGATATGTTAATTGAGACAAAAAAGTATGGACCACTCATTTCTTCCAATTATATTCCCTAAATTCAGCTTTTCATCAATATAAAGTGACTGTTCTCCGTGTTCTGTAGCGGCCTAATAGGAAAATATGTGAAATATGCATATGGCTTCAAATAATTGATAAGTTTGATTTCGATCAGCAATTAACAGGCAACAAAAACATTAAAATAGCTAAACTCTGATGCAATTCCAACTACTGTACATGCACTTTCGTACATAGAAAACAAACTATAAGGCGACCTACATAGTATCCGAAATGTATATACTTTACATAAAATCTGTTCATTTTATGATAAATCGTGTTGTTTATGTAATTATCCGTATATGCTTACAAAAGTGGAGTGTATTCAATTGTTCTCAGAATGTATGTCCCCTCTAAATGCGATCCTAATATCCTACATATTTCGAATCAAAATGCAAAAAATGTGTAATCTAAGACGTTCTGCTTATAAGGACGTTGTATCACATTTAACAAACCTTTGCATTGAAAAATAAACCGTGAAAGTAGCCATACATCACCAAAACAGTCCTAATTATCATATCATTATGAGTACATTCACACATTACCTGCCCCTGTACCACGATTGTGACTGGTTGCGTGGAAATAGCAGAGGATTGTGTTAACTGGAACTGACAGAGCGTAAACTTGTCATCATTCTCTGGTTTCTGGAAAATGAAAGTGCGATGCTGTGTCTCGTTCATCCAAACGTCTACGAAGCTAAATTCCTAAGGGAAAAATTATATAAAGTAGGAAATCGAGAAATTTGATTTCGTTTTGGAAAGTTAGATAATTTCATGACCTACAAGGACGGTGCTTATTTATCACTTTCTGTGGAAACTTGGTGAAACTTGAAATGATAAGAAAACTTGAATCTTTGATGGCACTTTGTTGATGAAACTCACAATGTTTTGTTATAAACATATTACGAAGTAAGCGTGACAGAAAGATTAATAATATACGCAATGTAGATTGATGTCAATGTGAAGAGGTTTTTTTTTAAAGCAATGTATCTACCTGGGTAATATCTCCCAACGACTGCCAATGGGGAATTATTTTGTTAACTGTAACTCGAAGAGAAGTATCACTTTCGCCTTCCAGAAACGTAATGCTGTTCGTGTCGATGATGTGCTTTCCGCACTTTCCAAGTTCAATATCCCTTTTCTGTTGACAGATAGTTAAGAACGTCGTAAATAGCCATTCTTTACTAGTTCATTCTATTTATATTGATGACGTGCGCTATCGTTGTCACAAATAGGATTTCAAAAGTATTTTCAATTTCATTTCAGCAGGGTACAATTACAATGTTCACATGATTATTTAGCAACACATCCCGTACAGGCACCCAGCCAAACGAAAGTGATGTCGTGTAATAGAAACCCAACTGCCTAAAGAAAACATTTTTTTAGTTATAACAAGACAGTATCATAGACGCATAATTAATGTCTCTGAGTTGCGAAATAAGCCACACCCACCTTAGCAACGCGGTAACACAGTGGAGAAAACAAACCTTAAATCCGCAATCTGTATGACCAATGCATTAAAATTAAGATGTTCAGTGTGGCCTGCCGCAAGTTTTGATCCATTTATGGTATTTCCCATATCGGATTTACAAGGCCCGTAACGGGCTCGCTGGCGCAATGTTTGTTTACTATCTTGTCGTTACTCGGTATGTAGGTGCAGACAGTCGTTTCGTGTAGTACATTGCATTGGCTGCATAGCGCACTGCTAGCTTTCTGTACTGTACCAGTACCGCGTAGAATTTTTACCCCACTTAATTTTGTTACTAGGAAAATGCATGCGGTGATTGGTTAAAAAAGCTTTTATTCTAACTCAGTGAGGTTAATTTCCTCTCAAGCGTGGTGGGTCATCTGTGATTAATTCTTAATTAAGTTTTTCTTCAAATATTATTACCTGGATTATCATATCAAGTTTTCCACAAAAGCCAATATCTAAAACCAAGGGTCCTTTATCGTCCTCCTTCCGGTGCTTTCCTGCAGCGTACACTTGCAGTCGTTTTCCTCTAACTTCCTTGCCTTTGATCTCAAACTTGACAAGACAGAAATGTCTGAGAGAGATGGTGCAGAAGTCTTGATGCAATTCATACAAAGGTTGATCATCCCCATCTGATTCAGTCATTTCACACCATCTTGGAGCCAGACCTTGATGCGCAAAAATGATATTATGTAAATATTAATTAGAACATTGAAGGTGCCATCGCACTGCACGTGGAATCCCCTACATGTGGAATCATTCATTTTAAGGAGTCAATTACTTTCCGATAATTTCATGTTTGATGATCTTAATTAACGTAAATGTAGAACTTCCATAGATATGAGAAGAAAAAAAATACTTTCAGTGCCAGTATGATATACAGTGTGAGAGTGTGATACGTGTTGTAACTTTCATTAAATCTCTTTTCTTTTCCAGTTCATTTATATTCACAGGGAGCTGCCAATTAATCTGAGTTAAATGATTGACAGCTTTTTCAACCCAACCAGCCCATGAATTTGCCTAGCAACAAAATATGCGTAACTAAGTGGAACAAACATCATACGCGGTACTGGTACAGTACAACTAGCTACCGGTGCGCGTTCATGTAGTCAATGCAATTTACTGTACAAAACAAATTTCCGCACACACAGACTGAGTGACGGCAAAATGGTGAATGAAACTTGCATTTACGGGCCCGCTGCGGGACTTTTATATCTGATTGCTGTTACCCAGAACACTTAACAAACTGAATTTTGTTTATCCTTCTTCGCTAAAATTCTAAAGATCCGGAGAAGGCATGCTTTCGGCAGATCTCGCAAACATCTAAATGTCAAAGCATTGGTAATGCACGATTGCGGATTTGATGATTGTTTCCCCCCACCTAGTAATCCTGTTGCTATTGTGGGTGTGGCTTATTTTTTAGCTCTGAGACGTGAATTGATTAATTCCATGTTTTGTTATGTGTCACTTCAGCTTTTAGAATAGTTAAAACCATCAATTGATAGAAAATGTTATTTTGCATTATGTCATAATTAGGGGTCTAGTTTTGTTCGCAATTTGTATGAGGTGTATGCAAAATATGCCATGATGATGACAAGAAAACATATGAAGCCTAAAGCTGGTACAAAAAGATCCATTAAATGCTTTTTCTCAATTTCTTCATTCCTTAAATGAAAGATACCAATTGATACTAGATCTAGAAAACATACTACAGTAATATAAAAGATAGTTACCTTTAACATATTCACTTCTAAAAATGATGACTTCACATTTTTCGAGATCGTTGATGTAAAAGCAATGTGGAATTTTCAGAAGAAGTGATTTTGTAAATATAATGTCCTTTGGTGTTGTTCCAAGCATTATAACCAGCGAGCACTTCCTTGACGCCTTTTCAGATTTCATACCAGTTTCTGGATCAGGAACAATTTTCATTTTCACAAAGCATTCTTTGAACCCCTCAGGAAGTGAAGCAGGTGGAATGTGAAGATTCACTGATGTATTTTGTATTTGAAAGTCGCCGCCCTTGTTGGTAACGTAACATTCTTCACTAAATGTTATTTCTTTGGGCTGACTTACTATTTCATTCAAGGTATGAAATCAAAATAATAAAGATGGAGATTATTTAGCAAAATATGACAAGAAATATGACTCGCTGCTTCATCGGCCTTATTATGTAACAAAATACGGTAAATTTGGTACAAAAATCCTAAAAATTTTACAAAACTAATAATTGTTATTTTTATGATACAATTAGGGGCTCTCCTACACTATTTAGTGATGAATATGTATTTCATAATCTAAATAAACCAACAATGATCATCTACACAAGAGTGTGGAACATAATTTGTAACACATTTAAGTGTTGAAGAAATCTTCTATTCCATTCTATTCTTTTCAATAAAAAAAATTAAGACAAGGGATTTCCTGATGTCACAATTTTCTAATACATGTAGTCACTTTCAATTAAAAGGTTAGATACTCTTATTCACTTTTGGAACCTATTTTTCTTATAGTTTTGTAATTCCCTTACAGTAGTATAAAGGAAATGACCAGGGACTTGTTATTTGGACCAAATACCAACTCCCTGACATGACTAATTATTCAGGGAGTTGTTATTTGGACAACTCCATGAACCAAAAAACATTTAAAAAAAACCCTGAAGAGATATCAAATATTCAAATAGTAAAATACCAATAACTTACCTGCCTGCCTTAAGGCTGTATCTATCAAATAAGAAATAAGATAATTAATCTGGTCTCGAAAGAGTATTCACAAGGTTGAATGTGTGATATTCCCATATAAGGGTCGTTTAAGAAACAAAATCTACTTCTATTTTGAAAGTTCCCACAAACGAAATTAGGATTTCACATGTCAGAAGACAAAATAAATAAAATGGTGAGAAGAAAACATTTAAAAATCCTATTCTATTACAGAGATTCTAGTTTAAAATGATGTGCCATTTTCACATCTCTCACAAGTCTTTATGTATTTTTGTTAATCTTGTACTGATATAAATCAATTATATCAAGAAACTTGTACTGTAGAATGTAGTATTAATTTAACTCCTAAGTTAAGTTAAAACAAAAGATTTAGTAACAAGTTTGATTTAATTTGTTAAGAAAGCGAGGAATACGCCAATCTTCTACAGTAACATTTTTCGCATTAGTAATTTCTACACAAATGAAACCAACTTCAAAGTTTAATATTTTAAGGAAGATAATATTGAAGTAGTTTTTTTTCCCTTCCTTTTTTAAAATGCTGTTTCATAAACGATTAACTTTTTATTGAACTAAGCATGGCATTCTTATAACAAACTGTATATTTTGTCTTTTTTTCGATTGTTTTCTGAAGGATTGGAAACACTTTTCAATATTAGACATGGGTATATTGAATTCTTGATACGACTACATATCCATCTATTCATTTAACCAATATATTTCGCTTTGAAAAAAAGACAATAAGGTTTAATACAATGCGCAAATACTTGGGATAATGTGGTGTTGTTAAGTCACATTTATTGACCAGCCGTTTCATACACCGTTAAACTTGAATGAATTTGTACAAGTTCTTCCTGACGGTGCTCTTTCTTGTGAAAAATCATTGACTAATAGCAAAATTAATACACACGGGTGCTTCTAAATTTCCTTACTTCTATTATAATCTAATGTGATTCTATTAAATTTCTATCACATAATACATTTATATGTATTGCTGTTATATTCGCATTACCAAACGACTAAGTTTTTACGCTGGGTGTGTATGCGCTATACGTATGTCAAGGCAGCGGCGATTTTAAATAGTAATGTTTTGGATCATTTAAACTGTTCTTCTATATTTTTAATGAGAAAATAAAGAATCCAAATATAAACATGATTTCAAGTTTATAAGCTCTTTAATAATGATCTCTTGAAGACATCAAAACTTATGTGGCAGGACCTTACCAACAGGACCTTGCCAATAGCCTCACTTTGGTTCTATATGCAAGTAAACCAAATAGATATCAAAACTGAGCTATTTAACGTATACGCATTGGCTGTGCCACATTGGTGCCATGAACAGCACTTGTAAAATTCACATTACTTGCTAGTATGGGCCAACATAAATCCGTGAACACAGATCTTGGGGTCGTGTGAAAAGCAATATGACCCAATAGTAGTTCTTATCTTACTTACTTTCCAATTGTAGCTTTTCATCTGATAAACAAAAGAAAGAAAAACTTTATCTTCAACAGTGATAGGATGTTTCAGAATATTCCTTACAATCTTGCTTGAAATACTATTAAAAGATGGTTGCTTCAATTATTATTGCTCATAATAATTTAATATAATTCAAAGCAACAATGATTAATTGTACAAGGAAATTAAACATAGACTTGAAACCAATCAATCACTTGCCCGCCATTTACATCGATTTTTACTAGTTTTGTGTCAACTTCAGATATCAGTGTATTTAAGACATCAGTGTATTTCAAATTATGTTAGCAAGGGAGCTTACGTTGTTTGAAAACATCTTTAAAAATAACCATGGGTGTATACATTTTTACCAAGGAACTGAACATACGCAGTCAGAGAACTCTCTGTTGTATTAGGAGGTATCTATTTATAATACCTGTCTTTATCAAATTTCTGTGAAAGAAATAGTAGGGAGTACTGTTAAATTAGAATAAAATGTTCCTTCTGTTAAATCTCTAAGTGGTTAACATATTTGGACATGTTCTCCTTCTTGCTCTTGTTCCCTACACCTGTGGGTTGGGAAAAGACGAGTTTTATTACTGTGATGATATATATACTAATAGCTAAAAATAACTTACTGTCGTATTTGAACTTTCGAGCTGTGTAGAATGAAACGGAATAATACAACTTTATCTATTGTATGCTTTGTAGTTTAATAGTGTTGTTTTATTAGTTCATATGTTACTCTCTTGTAGATAAAAAAAAAAATGAACAAGGTAATGGCCTGGTAACCTTTTTATTAAATTATTATCATAGATGTGAAAAGCCACTTTCTGTTAATTATAACAATTATGTTTTTCAATTACAAAGATTTGATATTTTCAGGATGAAACAAAATAATTATTGTTTGATTTTTTCACCATATTATTAAATTACTACGTTCATATATGAAGTCATATATCACGTGGGACGTAAAGTGGCTTAGTTTTTAAGTTTCGTGCAACAACGAAGGGGACAGAGGTTGATCATTTCCATCTGCTACAGTCATCTCGCACCATCAATAACATTGAATGAGCCAGCAGTCTTGCATTAATATTGCTTAGTTTCACACTTTTTGAATTTATTTCCCCAAATGTTTCTTTTGGAGGTAAATTATAGTTTCTTCACTTAACTCTATTTCACCCACATAAACAGTTAATGGTTCCAATTACGATTCAATATGTCTTTCGGGACAGACAATATCAAAACAATTTCATCAACATTTCCCCCCTTTTCTGTTGTTCGTTTGATTACAATGTGCAAACTAAATCAACATGTTAAGCTCCCACAGTAAAACACAAATGCAGCACCTTTAAGATATTTTGAAATAAAAGAAAAACAAACTAGTAGAAAAGCGTCCGTCATATTAGAATATACAATACGTACCTTCATTTCGAAGTACCTCTGTAATTCGAAAAGATAAAAACAAATCAAAAAACATCAAATGGTAGAGATACTGAAACATTTCAGTTTTGGTTTTAAAAGTAGATAATATTTTCCCTTATTCTGAAAGAAAAATGATTTCCAATGATGTATAATAAAAATTAAATCAATGAAAGATCAGACACTATAATATATATGTTTGGTGATAATATTGGTTTGGAACATGGAACAGAGCCAACCAGTATAACTGTTGCCATGGTATACTAAATTTAGCAGGATCAAAATGGTCCAAACGTAACGCATGATCACAGATGTTAAGCAGAGCCCGCTGATCAAAGTATACAACAATGGCGACTACCTGCATTCATTCATTTATACAATTCCTCTAGTTGATTGGACTTGCTAACTTCAATTGTGTAAAGTAACCAAAAGGTAATACAGGCTTGGGTATCTAGAGGAATATGAAACTGTATTATTCCTATTAAAATTCATTAACACAGTCATGCAAGAGAATATGCCAATTATGTTATGACGTCATCAGTTGGGCTGCTTTCCTTGGCTTGCCCTTTCTAGGCAAACAAATCCATTACATTCACATTCTTTGCACCAATAGCTTGTGGACACTGTTGATTTTGACTAATACCTCAAATTTAAAAATTGAACTTAGCTGAATTTGAATATTATGCTTTATATAATTGAAAAAAGTCATGGGCATGTCCTGAGAATTCCAGCATACATTTTGAATATCTTAGAAGACCGTCTATCTTATGTGAGTTATAATTGTAAAGATATTGCTGTGTCTTAATTTGTGTTACTTTATGACAAGTTGACAAGCATAAAATACCATAACATATTTGCTTTGAGCTGTCTTTTAATATAAACATACATTATAAATCTTTTACAATAATCTAAACAAACTGTGGTCAGCGGTTAGGTATTAGATACAAAGCTGAACTGAAAAGTAATTTCCAAATTAGGTACTACATTCAAATCCGTGAAAGTGCAGTACAGCTTCGGCTTTCCAACCTGGCGTTCTTTGTCCGATCCCCAGTGGATATCAAACCAGCGCTCTACAACATATTACAAAAACAGCTGTGAGCGTCGTGCTGTAATTACTCAAATGGAGTACTGCCGGTATTTTATAAACCATATTAAACCAAACCAAATGAAAACTTTGATGGTCGTCACATGCAACTCCAAATACCTAAACTTGTCAATGGAAGATTTCTGATATTAAGGTTGAATAAAATGAAATAATTTCCTTCTTACCTTCGATTGGCATTTTTACTGAAAATAAACAACGATAAAATACAGATCATAATAATCATATTTTGTTTGCTGTATTGATGAAAATTTCATAACTGTCGTGTGTGTGAGTGTGTGTGTGTGGGGTGTGTGTGTGTGTGTGTGAGGGTGTGTGATATGAGGTGGGGTGTATGTAGTGAGAAAAAACACACGTTTTATTCAATGTATAATATTTGTTAAGTTCATGGGCGTAAATCACGATCCGTACTCTCAACCCCATTTTTTCGGTCGATGGGAATTTAGAATTAAGTGATGAAATACGTAGGCTAGTTGGTATTCAGAAGCATGGGAAACAGTGTGAAACAGTGAGATTCATCGCCACCCTCTCATCCCGATAAAATTATATCTGTGTATTTCACGTCCACAAATTCAGAGATGAATGCTTGATGTTCAAACGGAAATACTGCTAATTTTTCCATTTAACAATATGCTTTTTTACTAAGCCTAGATTAAATGTCATAGGTGTTTTTTTGTGTGTTTTTTAGTCAATTTTTGAAACGTTTTTACTGTCTTAAAGTGTATAAACTACAATTTTCTTGAAAATCTAAGAAAGGGCTTCTGAAGATCATACTAGAGCTTTATCCCTGGATCCCTGATTGAGTTGTTAATGTTATTCAACATGCCCAAAATATGATCTAAAATCACTAATTTGCTATACAGTGGCGTAGAAACTGGGGGCCAAGGCATTTATCGTGATTTAAAAGTAGACAATTGCTAAAAATGTGTCATAGCGAGGAGCGAAGACTTGGGTGTCTCATGATTTTGATAGTAGACTTGTAGATAAAGGTGTCCAGTCCTGTAGAGATTCGAAGCCCCTCCCCCCCCCCCCCCTTTCTTTTCCGAAGCCCTGCGTTTCTCATGGGTTTTTTTTAGAAGAGTACTTTTAAAAAGAAAGTTAGGTATATAGTTCTGATCTCCCAGTTACATAACCATTCAAGATTAATGCGACAGAAAAAGAAAAAAAATCTTTAGGAAATTGATTTTTTAGTTTTCTCACTTGTTTGCTTGAAAAATCACAAAAAATGGAAAAATAATTGTATCAAGATCTCCAACTTTTCTTTATAATGAAAAAAAACTCCCGTTTCATTCTATTGATTTGGCAGAACAATTCAATTTTCATATATATAATAAACAGCAGAGTGTTTAAATCAATTTTAAATCCAAAGAGATTCCTTATTAATACTAACCTTGAGAGAGATGTTTTGAAATGTCACATAAGGGTAAAGAATTATATTGACACCTACTTGTTCGATATTTCATTCAATACAGGGACTAAGACATATGGGGGAAGGACACGAAGTAGGCTCATGATTTCAATGATTTAAAAATAATTTTCTGTAGTTCTTAGTGAATTATTTATTGAAAACTTATCATTTGTTCTTTACTACTACACATATTAATCAAAAAGGGATCATAGACCTATATCCACAGAAACATTAACAAACAATATATTTATTCCCACATTGTGTTTTTTCTTGGTATATTGTGTATAAAAGATCTGTTTACAATACATTTTTACTTAAATCTTACCCTTTGAAATACACCTCTTTCTATGTGCTCGGATTTATTGTCTTGCTCTCAAAATGTAGATATTGCAATTGCTTTTAGGGGCTTCACCCCCTGAACCCTAACTGGGCCGTTAAGCGGGCTCTAGACCCCGTGTCGTTGGAAGTGTCGTCTTCGGCGACAACTAACCAGTCCTAAATTATCAATCATCCTCTCCAACTATAACAGGTTGGGTACCGGCGGCCGACAGCAAGACAGGGTTAAATAAGCTCTTAGCGAGACTACAATACCAAAATTGACCTGAACCATACCGGGGGCGTTAAGTGGGCTCTAGACCCCGTGTCGTTGGAAGTGTCGTCTTCGGCGACAACTAATCAGTCCTAAATTACCAATCATCCTCTCCCACTATCACAGGTTGGGTACCGGCGGCCGACAGCAAGACAGGATTAAATAGGCTCTTAACGAGGCTACAATACCAAAAACAACTCTGAAAAGATAAAACTATTTGCAAGTGTTTAATTCCTTATTTGCTTAATCAACATACTAGACGAATGACATACATTCATGAAATATGCAAGAAAATATGATAAACCAATATTCTAACTCAACTACCACGCCAGTTGTCCTGTGTCGCTTAAGGACTACAAGTGTATCCAAGACCTTTTGTCAACGCCTCTTGCTATGTTTGACAGCAGAAGTAGGTGGAGTCAAAGTTTTGATGGTTGAAATTTCCATATCGTTACTACTGGTTCCATCTTTATAGCGTCTTAAGCATTCGCTTGCGAAATAATTAATTTATCGGCTTCTCTTGCGACTTCGAAGAGCTTCGGATAATATTATGTGCACTGCCTCGCTAGGTTAAATTTAGATGCAATCATTCTGTCAGCTTGTGCTACGTAAATCCCTTGTGGAGCCGAGTTAGCCAAAACTGGTGCCGAACTGCAGAAAGCCCTGAGGAGAAATGTAAAACAGTTTGTCTACTATAGGTTTCATATATTAAAGACACAATAATATTTTGTACGGTTTCAGGCGTTTTTACTTAAGATGAAAAATAACATCAACATCTCTCAAACTAGTTCTGTGCTGACACAAAAATCATAAATGAACATATAAATAGACTCCGCTTTTTCTTTAATAATCGGACACACCCTTAACACAAAACCACGTACAGACGTACCCAACGTGCAACTCATTCACACCTATATTAACACATTCTTCAATACGCATAATTAACTCCTAATTTTAATTGTATAGAAATCTGATTACAAACTTGTACTTGTGTGTTAAGTTAATTCGTTCCCTACCGAGAACTTACTTGCTTTTCGGAATAAACCTAACTCATTCCCAAACCTCTGTAATTTCTGAAGAGGTCTTGACAATATCTTATCCAAAAAATTCGTCTCTACAATCTCAAACCACACACCAACCTATACTTGAAATTCACAACGCATATATTACAAAATTAGAATACTAATTCGTGACGACATAACTTGATATTCCAGGAGCGTAGCTCACAAACCACTCCAAACCCTCTTACTTTACCATTGAACCAGGCATTCATGGCGTCGCCCGTTATACTTCAATATTGTCCCCACCTCTCATTTGGTGCCCTAAAATATAGTCATGCATTCTAGGTATACCTGTACTCTCAAGTTTCCGATATATGGCAAATCAACAATTTACTTCCCACATGACGTCAGTATCTCTAACCATCTTTCTAGCATTAATTACCCCCTATATCTTATCATGCAAAACTCCATACCTAGATCACACAAAAGTTACTCACACAATAATGAAAACAGGATGGGGTTTTTTCTATGCTGTTCCTGGGCGTTGAATCTTAGGTGCCACCTCGACTCTCAACGACGAAAAATTACTCTCGCGGAGTTATACGTCCTCAACGACAAAATTACAAAGTACTCCAAAGTTATTCATTTTCAGTTCTTAATGAAAGAAACGGCAAACTTTATGTCCTCATTGACATTATATTAATGTGCCCTCAATGACATGAAATGGTTGGCAAGCCTCGGCAACACCTCACGACGCACAGACACACCCTTCTCGGTTGCGAGATGTTAAGCAACTGCCTAACCTGAATAATTTTGTTGAGTACGCACTACAATCAGACAAAGCCCTTACGTAGCAAATGTTTTGCTTACCAGAACGAAAGTATGTAAACTATGCTGAATGGGGCGCTGCAAACTTTATCCTAACACGGACTAAGTTCATTTTGTACCTAACTTGTGACATTCACACACACTTTTTTTCAAATGGTTTAACGCCACTGGTATTAACGATTCTGTATAAGAATGATTTAATGAAAAGAAAACAGTTCGGTTTCTTCCAAATCTTAGACATGATTCTTCAGTCTTCTAAAGAGCGAGCGATAAAGAAATTTGCTGTCATAAAACCATACTCGAAAAAGTATAATGATGTTGACAGGAAAATTGTATGTTGAAAAGCTGAGTTGCTAAAAATGTTTAATGTAACATGAAGATTTGTCCTTGAAATCTTACCTCTTTTTCTTGTGGAGGGTTCACCTCCGTCACTTGAACTTTTTGACATGGTTTCTACCTGAAATGAATATAAAAATACATTCAATAAAAGTTAAATTGCTTCTTTCCATCCATCGAACATCATGGAACCCTTTACACAGCACAAACCACGACATATATTTTGCTCGAATTATACAAACCATGACAAATAAGATACGTAGGCCAGTGCACAACATGAAGCGCATTATAATTATGCTATGTTTTTATAAGTTACTATACGTTACATTTAATATGATTTTAAGTTACATTAGTAACTGTTTAATATTTACAAAAACTACTCACCTTCACTACTGCAAGTGTTTCCTTTAAATTCTTCTTTTATGTAATGTGCCTCTTTACTGCGTAAAAATCTGCAAACACACAAACGATATCACCATACTAGTATGACATAATTATTCCATAAACTACCGATGATTCATACAATAGACTTGTATTCGTTGTACTTCTGTGATATATACTCCAAATATAACCATTACCTAGGTCTCGTGTATAAATAAACGTCCAAAGTTCAATGATGTTTACACGCAATACGACAATTTGTCAGTTTAGTACTTCAACGCTTCGAAGAATATTTTCCTGAAATAAAGTACCAAATTTCCAGAACTTTTGAGAAAATATCCTGAATTTAGACACATATGAATAAAGCTTACAAGCTTAACCAGACGAGAAACTCGATGTAAAAAGAAGTGATTTAAAAGGAACTATTCCAGAATGGACACAATCCTTGCATAGTTAATTCAATGCATTCTTGCAACAACGTGCCCTTAGTTCCCCGAATTTTCTTATTCTCCCAAAAATATGAATGTGGGAGGTCTGCTGTTTGTAATATAGAGGTCGGACATCCGAAAATGTTGCAGTGCACGGCGACGTAACAATGTTTTTTTGACGATCTCAAACTTCAGTCAAAGGGGAAAACAAACAGTCATTTATTGTTGGAGTCGACCGGAGAAAAACATGTTTTTTTGTGATTTTTCAGCAAATACTAAACATAATCTATTTTTCTTAAAATATGTTGTGTATTAGATAATAGTTTTCCAGCATACATGAGTTCCATTAATTTTCGTTGGCTGGCTGAGAAAACACAAAGTATTCATTAAAAAATATCCCATTCATTGTAATGATAAAGTTTCCCTTCCAACTTGGCAAAACCATACTGAGCCCGTACACTGTTACGTCGACTCCGACTTCGAGAATGTACTCACTTCTTTGCTTTCTGTCGAATATGGGATTCCCCGATTGGAAATTAAGCAACCTTAAACTAATCATGTAATATTTTGACCTTAAATTGTTTATGGTAGCACAGAACCAATAAGTTATGCAAGTAAAACTTGTAGTTATAGATACGTCGGGTTTGGGCCCTTTTCGTATCAAAACTCTTAAGTTATGTAAATTTCGTAATTTATTTTCTGAATAGCACAATCATCCAGAAAGGATCATTTTAGTGAAAGGTTTCATCGAAAGTTTTGTCATTTAGGAGGATACAATGTCAATCAGTATTGAATACGCTGATCTGAAAACACAATGTCTAGTTTGGTGCATCATAAAATAGTCCTTGAAATTAATATTGCCGGTAATTTTAACCAAATTCTGTATTCACTGTCAAGACAATTTCCTTTTTATTCATGTACCTCCTAAAATTGTTTATGCCTTGAGCCTGTTTCTTCACAAAATGTTAATTCAGCTTCTGAAAACCGAGGATTATGTTCCGTGGTACATCATATACAACACGAAGGAGAAAACGGAAATTTACATTTAGTATGCGTTCAGTTGGGTATGCTTAAAAATTTCCCTCATTTGCCAAAATTATTGCGATTATTGCACAGTTTGATTGAAAAATAATGTTTATGTTACATCATTATTTTTAGATTGTTTGTAAGTATATCAATCAAAGTAACTGTTTGGAAGCATTTGAGTAAACACACGGTTATAAAAAAAGTATAAAGAAATACATATTCTTCTTTATGTTATTGCTTATGCGGCTGCTTCTTTAAAGCAGATTATTAACAATAGATTTGCATGGTGTTTATCTGTTGTAAAAGTAAAAGAATAGGGTTGTCTTTGCTCAACACCACTTTATAGTGTTTGAGACAATGCACTAAACGTCACTGCAAGTACCCATAGTTTCCATATCTTCTCTTTTTCCGATCAAAGGTCGTAGGAATATCATGCCACGACAATTATAATTTATTATAGTTGCATATGTTTAATATTCAAGCTTGAGAGTAAACTAAAATCCCAAGTTATTACACTATGCAGTTCGATACGATAAAATTTGATAAAACGTTTATCATTTTATTCTAGGCATTATTTATGCAAATACAAATAAATTAAAAGATAAAAGGTAACAACACGTAAAAGTATTTGATTAATAATACTTCAAGTTATTACTGCAAAATCATAAATGGAAAAACTAACATACGGAATACTGAACAGTCTTAAACTATAATAAACATTTGTTTATTATACGCATTTTCAAAGCAAGGTATTGCAAGCAACTGAACTATAACACCTGGTTCTCAACTTAAATTGAGGTTAACTCGTTTTTTCTCCAATTCAATCCAAGCCATCATTAAACACAGGACCTCTCAAAATTTCAGATTCCTAATCATATGTTGAATTCAAAATATAGTTGCAATTAAAAATTGACACTTGCAAGGCAAATACAATGTGAAACTTAAATATTCCCGTGAATTTCATATGTAGCCTTGTGATAGACTGATCAAATACAGTACTCTCAAATAAGCAAATCGGCGAGAAACCATGCTGATTTCTTATTTGGTAGGTTTGAAGTTATTTTGTTAAATTATTTAGATGACGTATAACTTGTACTTGAAAAGAATATGTTTTGCCTTCCTTCTTATGTACCTTACACTTTAAATGAAAGAAAGAATAAATGTACATTTTACAGAAATACATAAAGAAGTATCTAGGATCAGTCTTGTCACGGTCTCGAGACCTGGTCTCGATCTCGAAACCATCTCGAGACCTGATTTTTCAGATCTGGGTCTCGGTTTTGCAGGTCACGATCATTAGACACAATGGAGTCATATGAACATAGCACAAGCTGTGGCATAACTGTTGCGTGAATCAGAAACAAGCCATGTTAATTGGATATGAAGGCAAATACAAAACAACACAAATACATACGATTGTGTGAAAACCAAGACTAGGGCAAAGAGTACTTCGTACTTTATAACAAAACAAACTGCCGTTACTGCTATATGTTTTAAGTAAATGTACGTTACTTAAAAATGATTCACTGTTAGCAAAAATGTTCAATGTTTAATAAACAACATATACTCACATTCACTCGCAAGCGTTTCCTATGATATGTTCCTCTGTGTAATTTGTCTTTTGATAGTGTCAAAATCTGCAATAACACAAACGATATTACGTTTACCATTATTATATCATATTCAATCAATTATACAATTATTTATACAATAGCCTGGTAGACCTGTATTAGTGTTTTTTTGTTTTTTTAGATGTCTACTCGAAATACAACCCTTACGCATAATATAACCGTGTTAATTAATACAAATAGAACAGCATCATACTTATGACGTCAATTCACTGTATGCCAGGTGAGTGCTTTTACGCTTCAATGTATAATTTCATGAACTTTGCTCAAACATTTCAGGATGAGTCACAATTTCCAAAATTGTTTGACAATTTTCTGAAATAAAATATGTATGAGTATCATAAAAATAAAGCTTACAACGTTTAACACAATTCACACAAAATGAAAAGAACAATTAAATTGTGAATGAAACTATTCAAGAATAGCAACAAAAAAATCCTTGTTATCCAATTCAACATACATTTTATCTTGCAGTAGCAATACTCGTAACTTGTTTCTATCGAAAAGAGTCGGAAAACATGAACTTTTCCTGAATTTCACTACAAAAGGAAGGATTTTTCACCGCTCTGTTTTATATGGGATTCCCCATTGAAAATTACGCAATCGTACACTAACCACGTGCGGTAGGTCTATATTTAACATAAATATGCAGATTTTCCAAAACACGAAAAAGGATATTTGATTATATATGTATTCGTGTCGTAGCAGTTGGCTTGCTTGGAACTCCTTGAATGTTTACTGATTTCGTGTGGAATTACATTCATTGCAATTGATTTGGAAAATGTATCATTTTATGCAGGTTAGTACTATCGTTATTCCTTTAAGCAAAATATGTATTTGGATGCTTTTGTGCAGAATGCCTAACGATATAAAATAGTATGAAGACATAACTTTATGTTTAAACTAATCAAAATTTGAAAATTTGAAAATGAAGCAAGTCTGTTTTGTATGTTCGTTTAAAAATGTCAGCACAACTGCCAACGGTCTAAGGTTTTCTATAAAATAAAATATATAATGAAATATTCTAGCATACAATATCATTACTATTGCGATATCTTGACAAGCTTGACAAGGGATCATTGATAGATGTAAGAGAGTGAGAGTTCAGTACTTGTAAGTACCAACAGAACAATTTATATTTGAAACACAGACTTGCCGCCCTTTACGGTCTAAGTAACATTTAAATGGTTCATCATTTAAAATGTATGTTTGTACGAAGGTTTAATAACATAGTAATTTCTGATGTTACTGTTACCTTTAAGAACAAACTGTCATATACATTTTGCTTGGGGTTTTCACCTTTAATTCTTCAAGCAAGCTTCCAGAGGAAAGCTCTAATTGCTATGCAGTTCGAGGGTGCCAACCAGAAGCCGCAAGAAATTCTTTTCAGCGGTGTGACGTAATATTTGTTGAACAAAACTAAGCTAAATTGCAATGATTTTGAATTTTTGTGGAAAAGATCATTCATCTTCTATTAATTTGAATAACTTTACTTCAAAGTAGTTCCTCCGAAAGCAAAAATAGTCTCGTGCGTATATCAATAAACGGCTGACTAAGGACCTAGCAGCCGGGTAATTTTTAATTGAAGAAAAAAAAAAAAGACATGTATAAAAAATTCTTACAATTACTCTTAAGAAAGTGACGAAAAAAAACAATTAACGACAAATTGAATGTATAACGTAATTATTTCTACTTTAAACTTCTTTTAAATCCGTTTAAGTCACATTCAAGAAGGGATATGGGAGGGAAAGATTTCATGATAAAAATTGAAAATTGATATATATTATAATACAGCCATATACTTTTATCATCAACTACATTTGAATGTTTGCATGTTTTGCTGAATCTAATATAGCTGCGATATGATTAAAGGCTTCGTTTGTTTGTCAGGTACATTATTGAGGACCATCGAAAGAAAAAATAGTAAAAAACATAAAATGCATACTTATTAGTCTGTTTGTGTAGAGACAACATGAATTAGACTAGTTGTGTCAGCAAATCTTCATTCTTTATGCATTCTATTATTTTTCCTGACGTTCTTTAGCTTAAGCTATAAAAGCTAATCCCATCAAGCCATTAGGCTCATAGAGCCGATGTGGTGTTTATCCCCGGTTTCAAATGGCGCAAGCGGATGAGAGTGCATGACTCCACCAGGACGGGACGCCAGTCCATCGCAGATTAACTCCCCAGCAGTGCTAGTACTCATTTTTACAGCTGAGTGGACTGAAGCAAGTAGAGTTTAAGTGTCTTGCTCAAGGACATAATGCAGCGCTCGCAACGGGAATTCAACCCGGTACCTTTCGAACACGGGCTTGACTCGTTAACCACTGAGCCACTGCACCTCTAGCTTAACGACTATTTAATTTGTGGCCGCCAACCATCTACAGTAGCCATTGCACAGCAGCCAAACACAAACAAAAACTTTAAGCTTAAAGGGGACATAAAGTCTGACATAATTCTTATTTCATATGATAGTCTGTATTACAGATAAAAAGTAAGCTAACACGCGATTGGTAATTATCAAAAAACTGTATTTCTAATATGATGGGAGCAGATATTTTGATTTGAAATATATACAGAAAATGATGTCATTAACTGAACAGGGTGTTGTTATGTATTTTATTTATTTCAGATGATTTATCGAAAAAAGCTTAGTTTATCAAAATGAGTGTCGTATATATATATGGGGCTAAAGGACATTTTGTGTACACATGATATCACCAAAACAAGCTATTAAAACAGTATAACAACTATACAGCATACCTCAATTCCTTATGTCCCCGCTGTGTGAATAATGTCATCATGTTGATATCAATATAATACAGGATTGAGCAGAAAGGCAGTCTGCATGTGTCATCTTTGGAACAGGGATAACTTGAGATAGGAATTAGCTTTTGATAGTTTGTTTATATGTTAATTCTCTACCATATAAGGATTGTTTCAGACTTCTTGTCTCCTTTACATTTTCTCTTACCAGAATAAGGTAATGAAATCCATACCCACTTTCCTATTTACTAGTTTGTAACTTTTGATCAAAATGAAATACCAAATGATATGCAATTAAAACCAACGTACCTCTAAATGGGTAAGATATTGGCCGAAATGTTCAGAATCTTATTGAAATGAAATTTCAGCATGATTATCTTCCTTGTATTTAAAAGTGAAAAAAATAAAAGACGTCATTCAATTTCAACTTCTTTTGGCAAGTAGGAATCCAATACCACCATGTTAGTCATATACTGACACGGTATGAATATCAGCATTTCTTTTAAAACATATATTTTTTGTCAGGAAAGGAAAGACTACAAATAATACGTTGACAACAACATGTAGGGTTGGCACACTAACATATGTTGGGCCAATGTTGATCCAATGGTTGATTGTATTCAACAGTCGGGTAAAGTTGAATTATTTGCCAATATTAACCTAACTTAATTGTGCTGTTATATCCCATTGTTTCTTCCATTATTGTTCTTTCCAAACTTCTTTCTATTTCAATTAAGACTTTTGAACACCCATAGAGTTGACCTGATAGAATAGTCCCCATCCCGATTACGGCATAGTTTTCAATTACACCATTTATTACAAAAGTACATTCGTTTAACTGTCTTATATGGTCTTTTTTTTCTTCAACAGGCTAATAGAGCAAACAACAGTAACAGACTATTATCTTTGTATAAACCAAGACTACCAGAAGCATGGCTGAAACTTCATCATTACTTGGTATGACTAAGAATGCGGTTGAGAGTGAAATCAAAAATCCAGTTCACCAAGGTACCAAATCAAAAGGTATCTTCAATCGTCGGCGGAACGATCGTGAGAAATCCGAACGATCGCCTATTTCATTATCAGTCAAGCATTCAAACGACATAAAAAATGTGAAAACCAAGATACATAATCAAGAGGGAATACCTTCTGATCAACAAATACTTTATCAAAATGAAAGTAAAATTGAGAAAGGGAAGAAATTAGCTGACCTCAGTATTGTCCAAAATTGTGAGCTTGTTTTGGACGTCAGAAAATATAGTAAAATGATAATATATGTTGAAAGTTCTATTGGAAAGACCCTCACGCTGGAAATAGACCCCTCTGATAAAATACAGGACATTATAGAAAAGGTAAGAGACAAAGAAGGAATCCATCAAAGTCAACCACTGCTTTTATTTGATGGACAAATACTTCAAGTCCATCAAACTGTAGCTGAATGCAACATTCCGAATGAATCTATGCTTTACGCATTTTTCAAACGTCCTTTTAAATTTTATATTTTTGTTAAGACTTGCACTGGCAAAATGATTACTTTGTGTGTAGAACCTTCAGAAACAATAGATAGCTTAAAAATTAAGATCGCACACAAAGAAGGAACACCAACAAAAGTACAGGGACTTGTGTTTGCTGGAAAACAGCTTAAAGACTGTAGAACTTTAGCAGATTACAACATTAAGCAAGAGTCTGTGATCAATTTGATCCTAAGATTGTGTGGTGGAATGCAAGTTTTTGTCATGTCAATTTTAATTAGAAAAGCTATTGCTCTTTCGGTACAAACATCAGATACAATAGAAGAAGTGAAAAATCAGATTGAATCCCAAACGGGAATACCCGCTGAGCAACAAATACTTATCTTTGCCGGAAAGCAACTTGACGATTTCAGAACTTTGTCTGATTACAATGTTCATAGCGAATCTACGCTCCACCTGCATATAGTAATGCGAGCAAAAGATGATTGTCATGGTAAAAAAGATGATTACAATCACCGCCCAGCACATGTTCTAGCACATTCAGAGAGAAATCATTCGAGTTTTGAGTTAAACAATGGCCATAACGAAGGAAGAAAAGAGAAAAATGTAAAACAAAGATCAGGAAATATTATTTCACTGCTAGTTACAGTCTCCAATGATGGAATTATTAACTTGCAAGTTGGCGAGTTAACAATGGTCAGGGACGTATTATGGAAACTCCAAGCCTTAGAAGGCACTTCCTTTAGGTTCTCGAGGCTGCTTCATGATGGAGAAGCAATGGAAAAAGATCGGACGATTTCATCGTATGGTATCCAAAATAAATCAAAAGCTATGATGCAAGTGTCTGCATGCAAAGGTTTGGAAAGTGTGGGTGTACGTAAGATATATGGCAATTTTCCTGTCAATGATTACGAAATTCTGAAATGTTCGGATATTCCACTAAAGACTAAAAATGCGATAGAGAAAGTTTCGGATCTTACAAACTTAAAATATGAGGAATGAAACATATTGCATAAACAAATGTAATTGCAAATTTAATTAATTCTGCGCCATACTAAAGGAATGTTTGGTCAAGTTTTTACATTTTAGAGCTAGCACACTTAAAGAAACAATGGTAACAACTGCTTGATAGCATTCCCCATTTAAGAGTGTATCGATTTTTAAAGATTTTCATAAATGTGCCTAATACTGACTGGTGATTGAAGTCTAATTTAATAGTGCGATGTGAAAAAGACACATTCATCATCAGCTTTATGCGCTGTTTTAAGATGGTATAAGATAATTTTATATGGATATTACGGCTATTCGTTTATGTGCCCTATGGTTTTTAATAACCCCTTTCAGGAATACCATATCAACGTAATTAAACCAGTTTGTTTCTTAAATTGAATTATCTCATGTAAACTACATCTATCTTACACCATGAAAAATTCCTATAAAGATCGAACACATGTAATATAATTGACAGAATATTCAAGCTCACTCTGTTTAGAACAAAAAGAAGACGTTGATCTACATGTCACATATCTTTTTTGTAAGTAAAGTTTATAGATGATTAATTAGCATAGTAATGTCAGACATTAATGCGACGATACTCGTCTTTCTACATTTTGCATCAAGTACAGATTATTTTTTTCACTTTTAATAAATCATCATAAAGGCAGGGCTAGATTTAAATATGTGAGGGCCCTGGGCACATTCCGATATGGGGCACCTTCCAGAATATTTTCACCCTTAAAAATACAATATAATATAGTTTAACATAAGAAAGGGGCCCCACATTGGAAAAGACAACCATAAAAGGAACCCCATCTTACTAACAGCCGAGGTCTATAAAAGTGGTCCTACATCGGGGAGGGCGATCACAAAAGGAACCCTGTCTAAGCAACCGACGAGATATGTGAAAGGGGCCCACATTGGAGAAGGCGATCAGAGAAGGGGACCTATCTAAGCAACTAACGAGGTCCATGAAAAGGGACCCCATATCGGAGAAGGCGATAAGAAAAAGAGCCCCATCTTAGCGACCGTTGACGTCTATGAAAGGGGCACCCACATCGGAGAAGGCGATCAGAAAAAGGGCCCTTCGTAGCAATCGCCGAAGAACCTCTGGCCCCAGTGTTACGCCATTGCATAGCATAATTTCATAACATAACTACAGGAAAAATGCAAGACAATCCCATCAAAAGACAATGACAATGATAAAGTAAATAATCAATGATTCAAAATGTAACGGCGGCAGTTAGGAAGAAAAATCACTCCTGGTGAGGAAGTTTGATTTATCACCAAAACTACAGGCAATCATTATGTTTTTGCTGCGCGTGCCCTATACACATTTCTATTTCTGAACAGTGGGCCGTGCCCAACATGATGGAACTTGTTTGTGGCACCCTATTTGTGGGACCCTGGCACGTGCCCATGTGGCCCATGTTTAAATCTGGCCCTGCATAAACGTTGATCTTCAATTTGAATTTAAGTTCAAGATTTCTAACAGGGCAAGATCACAATTCACACACGACCATGATACCCGCCACTTTACAATTACGGTTAATTATGGTGTCACGGAGGCTATTCTATAGTGCTCCATGTTTCCTATATACTTTATTGTTTAAACCATCATCTGCTGTTCAGATAATTGCAAAGATTTCACAAATGTTCGAAACATGAAAAAATGTATTTAGGATTTTATAAACAAATAAAAGGGTAAAAAAGCTTACAATCTCTAAAATGCTCAAATAGGGATTAAATGAGCAAACTTGATAAGCGAAAGATTTCTTTCTGGAGAAAATAATCAGTAAAGCTTTTTTTTTTAACTCACATGGAGAGCTAGTACAAAACAAGTATTTATCTAAGAATTATGAAGAATAACATTTCATTACTTTAGGAGACAAAACAGGTCACATAATATTTGATAAATTCAACAAAAAGACATCCTCACATGTTTTTGCATCACATATAGTGCATCTCTAACCGTTCATCAAACAAATCTTTTTTATAAGACTAGTAGATTTTTAATATCCCATTTTGCAAATAACAGCATTTCTACTGTAATTATGGCTATCACTTGAACAAAAACATATGTCGTCTCCTAGATAATCATTTTTAACACCTAAAAGTAAAGAATACTAAATTATTCTTAAGATGAAGGTGGCTACTAGATATATGTGCAGCAACCGTTGTCTATATGTGGATTCAACAGATTGGCTTAGGAAAAGCGTAATTTTACTCTGAAAAGGATTATTTCTAATTAATGATAAAAAGTCCTCGATCTGGCAGTGCCTTAGCAATAGATGAAAAGGTATGCTCATTGTATAGGTAAGCTCGATAAACATACCATTGTGTACATCTCTTTTATTCCCCAACGGCCGTTTTTTGGCTATTTTCGGCGGTTCAGTAGAAATAAAAAACTCATGACCACCATTAACATTTCAATGTTACTCATGCACGGTAAATATAATTATTGAGTGGATAAATTGTTTACAGAACCAATTAATCTCTGAGTATAGCTGGTATATAAAATGTGTTCTCATAGAAAGCAGGAAAATGGGGTCATCTACATGATGTACACGATATGCAGTTTGAATGTCATTAAGTTTGTGTTGCTGGTTTGTGTAAAATATGTAAGTAAAAAAGCAACTAGTTTGAGAAAATAGTGTTGTTTTTTCGAATATAACACAGTCGAGTTTTTTCTAATCTTAGTTCGTACCAGGATCACTTTTTTATCATTATTTTACAAGTTAGAAACGTTTTTTTTTTACTGTGTTATATTTCAAATACATTGATTTTCTTTCGTATTTGGAATTATAGTAAATGTATGACAACGTAATGATTTCTTGGAAGAATTTATTTTTATTTTTATAAAATTTGTATAAAATTGTACATTTTCCAGAAATAACGATAATGTGAGTATCCTCGCCATGCGGTGTTTGCTATCATTGTATCTTTCCGTAATCACGACTGTAATAAGGTATTTTGGACAAAATCATCATACAATACCAATGCCTTTAATGTAGATTGACTTGTTTTGATTATTAATAGCAAACTTACCATATAAAGTTAGCAACAACAGTGCCTTTTAGAATGATAAATTACAAATGTTGACTTTTAAAAGCAATAGTAACATGCGACAACAATGCAGATCAGAATGCGGGTTGGAATTTTCTGACCTTCAAAGGAAATTTATCATTATGATAGCACCAACGATGTCTTTTCGAATGTAGATCGGAACTATAGTGGCCTTTAAAAGCAAAATCACTATATACAGTAGCAGGAGCAATTCCTTTCAGACAGTCAGAAGGGATTGTAATTCGTTATAAACTAGGACTGTAATAATTGGGCATTTGGTTGTTGTTGTGTTGTCCCCGGTTGTTATAAATCTAGTATGTTTCCTTACTGATTAATATTAAATTGTATTTCAGTGTGTTTACAATCAATGTTGATGGTAATTATGTAGATATTTATGTTGAAATTGAGACCAATAAATCATTAACTCTAATTACAGTATATATGACATGTTTGTTTATTGGTCATCGTGATCATGTTTCGACAAAATTGAAGACATTTTAGTCAGAGGCGTAGGAAGTTAGAGAGTTGCAGAGGGCAAATTGCCGCCTCTTAGAGGATTTCACCTGCCCGGTTGCATACTTTTTGGTAAAATCAAATTTGGGTAAAATTTTTAAGATATTTCGACAATTGCAAAACATTTCCCAAACATTAATGTAAATTTCCCGAAAATTGAAGAAAACTTCCTGAAATGACGAAAACTTCCCGAAATGACAAAAAACTTCCCAAAATGACAGACCGTGCAACCTCCACCCTTCCGCTTATCACCGCTACTAATAATTTTCAAGAAATTTAGTACTCTATTTGTTGGTAATTTTTTTTAATGTTAAAAAGGTTCTCGTAAAATGCCAAGTCTTATTGATTTTTTACTAAATAATTACAGAAGAGGTCAGAGGTCGATATGGCCGAGCAAACATCGTTTTTACTGTTGCTCCGGCTATGTTCCGTATATTATCTTATTAACACAGCTCACTGCATACTTACTTCCAGTTTTCTTGCTTGAAAAGGACTGAAGTTTGATTTAGCAGAGACTTCATGACATTATGTCGATTAAAAACTCAGAATTTTCTAAAAGAAACAAGCATTATAATCTCAAAAAGCGCTCAATCCAGCCTAGTCATTTTCCTAACGTGCTTATTGATACTGAACATTCCATTTTCATTGTCAACCGGAGACAATGGAAAGCGGGCTTGACAAAATAATGGGGCACTTAACAAAACTGCAATCTTTGCCAATTCAGTTGCCTGATTGAAACGGCAAAGTTGAATCCCTGAAAGGAGCGGTAACTGACATGGCCGATTCGGTTGAATTTATGGAGAAGGTAATAGACGAAGTGAATGCTGCCCTGCTTACTAAAGCGGAGAAAAAAGAAGTGGCTGATATTGTACATAAAGTAAACTGTATCAAAATTCAGATTAGAAATAAACTTGACGACCCACAGAATAGATCACGTAGAAACAATTTTATCTTTTTTGGTGTGCCTGAGGGCATAGAGTCCAGTCAGTTCCTTATGCGTAGGTTAATAAAATTGAAGTAATGAAAATTTGATGGGTCTAGATGAAAATGCCATCGAAATTGAAAGAGCCCACAAGACGCCTGATGGTCCCATAGCGGAAGATCATAGCAAGAAACCAAGGACCATTCATGTTCGTTTTTTTATGCTCAGCTGACAGAAACAGGATATAACACTTAGCGAAGAAGTTAAAAAGGAAAGCATTACAAGGAAACAAGATTTACATCTCCGATGACGTCACTACATCCGTTAAGCAAGAAAAAAAGTTAAAAACCAAGCTGAAAGATTACAAAAAATGTGAAGCGGTAAAATACACATTTATCCCATCTTCGGTTTATGCGGCTAGTGAAACAGAATAGGTCTAGATAGAAAATTCTAAGCTGAAGATATGGCAAGTTATATTTTAACTGGACTCTTATAATGAAATGTTTTTTAATGTCACTATCCTATTTTGCAGTAACTTATCTGTTTATTATTCTGTGCCTCTTTACATAACATCACCATTGAAAATTGTTCTTGCTTTCACGACGTGGTGTTCATGATATCACGTTTTTGAAAGGAATGCTAATCGTTATTATATCATTGTGTGCGACGTACTTCGTACTTCAATTCATCAATTACATAACATAACTTTACAAGATTACGGGAAAAGAAGGGTTAGTAACCCCATAAAAATCCCAAACTAACACCACCACCACCACAAAACAAAACAAAATCAAAGACGCCCAGAATTAGTAAAGAACTTATCAATATTGACATTGAAATTGTGAACAGAATTGGAGCTAACTACTCACTCAGGCAAACCATTCAACTCATTAACAACTCTTTGCGAAAAGCTTAAATCCCGAATATCTATCCGTGAGAACTCTTTGGTCAACTTCAAACTGTTACCACGTGTCACATGAGGATTAGCTGAAACATGCAAGAAATAACAGGAAGTCATTGCATCATTATTAGACAGGAACTTAAAAACCTGAATCATATCGCCACGTACTCTTCTCAACTCAAGCGTGGTCAAACCAAGATTTCGCAACCTAGATTCATTAGAGAGATTCCTTACTTCAGGAATAAGTCTAGCGGCTCTTCGCTGAACCTGCTCCAAAATGAACCTATCCGTCTCATAAAAGGGACTCCAAGCCTGAATAGCATACTCAAGGTGAGGCATATGCTTATACAAATTAAGAACAACCTCTCTACCAAGAAAACAAAAAAATTCTTATAATCAAACCAAGCATTTTATTTGCCCTTGCACCTACTAAGGCACAATGTTTCATGGTGCTTATGGTTAGTGACTTGGTTTTCTTCTCGTTACATTATGTACCTTTTTGGAGCACTTTTAGTGGGCTTGGTTTTGTGTCATTTTTGTGTCAATGTTTTTTTTGCGCTATTACTGTATGTGTTTTTCACAAAGAAAAAAAAAACTCTTCATGAATGTTTTTAAACAAACTACCTTTACTGTGATGAAAAATCTGCATAATAATACATTTAGGTCGACTTCTTTATTTGGGTCTAGCTCATAGCTTGTATAACAATACCATGGATTTCTTATTGCTTGCTTTTCAATTTTGTTACCCTTTGACTATGAATGGGAAACATGGGCATTTCATCTCTTAATTGTCGTGGTTTACGCAACAAAAAGAAAAGGAGGGATGTTCATGATTTTTTGCTTAAAAAAACCGGCTAAGCATATATTGTCTAGTAAATGCCCATTGGGATTTATCTATGGAAGAAATAATGAGAAGAGAAATTAATCTTGATTGCTATTTTGAACTCATTATTGAGCTCATTACAATATTGCTTTCTTTTTACTGTAAGATCTTGGACTACTCTTTCACAGAATATTGCTGGGCTTTTGGGTGGATTTCTAGTACAGTAAGAAAAGAAATATGAATTGGAAGAAGTTTCAGAATTTGGGTTGACTAATTCGTGAACCTACATGTATTACAGTTGTGGATTTATACTGTTTAAAAAATGTATTATTTTGTGTTAGATAAAGTAAAGAAAGTGATACAGATTTGGTCCAGGAGAAACTGAACTCCTTTAGGTCGGATAACGTTTTGATAGTCTCTTATTTTACCGCACTCTAATTACCTATTTTTTACTCCCCCTCCTCCCCCGATAGTATTTTGAACGATGTCAATTCTTTGTTTTTCATATCTATATGAGATAATAAGCCTGATCGTATTAACAGGAAACAAATTATTCATGGTTATGATAAAGGTGGAATAAAGATGGTAATTTTTTGTTTATATATCACACTAATTTAAATGCTAGTTATCTATGTTGTTTGTTTGATAGTAACGCTGGCATGAACTCGTTTACTTCATGATATTTTAGTAAATACAGTTTTACTATATCAAATATACTTACAAAAGGTAACCATGTTATAAATCAGATTAGTTCTTTCATATGGAAATACTTTTGGAAAGATGTTTTTTTTTCCCCCTCATTTCACTATTATATTTGTCATTATAATTATGATTTAACACGTACTGATTCAGTTTTGCTTCAATCTATATGGAAGAATAGCCATATTAATTACCAACAAGCCTGTTTTCTATCGTCATTGGCTCTATAAGGGGGTGTCCATTATTAATGACTTGATTTCTGATGACGGTAATATTTGAGCTTTTAACTAATTTATAAGCTCCTCGCTAGTGTGTACTATTTTTTTTAGAATGTTATGGTATTATACTTTCTATTAAGACAGAATGAAAAGATTTCTTTAATGATTTAAAATTTTGTGCTCCACGTCCGGTTCCCAATTATTACTTGGCTATGCTTACAAGGGGTAGGTTTATCTCTACATTCATCTATAGTAACTTGTTGTCTATTTCCCTTGTCCCAAACAGAGCGCTAGACCAGCAAGTGAGGGCGTATTTCTAGGGGTATCCCCAAAAAATCAAATGCTTATCTAGCACGCTACGGTATAACAATTTTCTGCTTATTATGAATATTCAAGTAAAAATTGCACTCACGTCGTCTGTTGGCTATGAAAGCATGAAGTTTATCGATCTTTTGTGGACAATATATCTGTGAAATGAGCAAAAACGAAGACCCTCACTTTTCGATCTACAGTAGTACTCCTTTAAATAAGAAGACAAACAAAGCAAACACATTTTTGACAGTTCATGAGTGTTTTGTTCTGTGCCCTTTCGGTGTTCTATTGATGTTAAAATTAGATGGTTCCTGTTTAGACTTATCTATCTGCTTTTCCCTACGAATTCTTACTTGTTTTTAGTCAATGCTGCTGACTCTAATCATTGTGACTTCTGTAACAATGCGAGTGAGACCATAGAACACTTATTTTTCTATTGTCCGACAGTTTACAGTCTATGGAATTCATTACACACTAAAATCAGGAAATGTGGTATTCTCCTTAAAATACAATTTTAATGGAATTTCATTTTTATGTATCTAATAGAGAAAAATTTAAGAAATAAATTGATAAAAAACCATGTTGATATCTCATTCCTAGAAGAAGTTATTGAACTTTAAATATTTGTTCTTTCCCGCATAAAAATGACTTTTGTGCTGAGCCCAGTGGCGTAGGAACAATTTTTTCTCGGGGGGAAGGGAGAGGGAGGGGAGGGGAGCTGAAACTTTATTTCTCCAAGGACCAAGGACCTCGACCCCCACCCCCACCCAGAAGCCTCGTTTTTGGCATGGTTTCTTGGGCATGTTTGGCGCTTTGGGCATTTTTTTCTTTTTTTCTCCAAAGAAGAATGAACAAGTGACATTCTTGTTATCTTCTTTTTGAACTCTAACAGACTTGCCGGCAGTAGACATGCGTGCACGTACAACGGTACGTATAATTTGTTATGTACGTACAACGGTACAAACACATTAGGTGTCACAGATGTACGCACGCGTAATTTTTTTTTCCCAGGAGTGTTTAGGACAATTTGCATTGATATCAGTTGAAAATCCTTCTAAATCACTGTCTAATTTTCAACAGAATAAACGCAAATTTCCCTAAACACTCCTGGGAGAAAAAAAAAATATGCTGCCCACACTCAGAGTCTGCGATAGCCCGCAAATCTTATGTTTAATACAGCTTCGATCAGCTCAAAATGATTATGAGGGTACTAAGAAGTAATAAAGTCTCCATCGAAATTACATTACCTTTTTTATCAACATAATCGAAAAAATTAGAACATATGACAATAACCTATAAAGTTATATTATTTAAAGTGGGTATAAATAAGTCTTATAAGGGTTTTTTCGTACAAGAGAAGTGAAGAGGGAAGGGAGGGGAGGGGGCTAAAGCATATTTTATCCCCACCTAAATTTTGAATGGGGAATAAAGCATTCCCAGCACCTCCCCCTCCCCCTTCCGCTTCCTACGCCCTTGGCTGAGTCTACGTCATCATTATGATGTCATCACAGCACTTTGTGCCACTAATCTTTATGTCTTTCTTGAAAAATTAATTGCTATTTTTTCTACTTTAGATATAAATTACATAAACAGAATGGAAAACATTATTGTACATTTTATTCTACACTAGGCCCTATATTAATAATTTTTGAAGAAAAATAATGTTCCCAACTATTTTAGAAAATACCGAATATATTTTCAAAGAAATACATAAAGAAGTGCTGTGATGGCATCACATCTTAAATATTTAAAATTGAATAACTTCTTGTAGAAATAAGATGTTATCTTGGTTTTTCACCGATCTGTTTTCGTTTTTGTCTTCCATCAAAAATATTAAAATAAAATTCCATGGGTATATTTCTTTAACATTTTGAGAATTCAGACGATTCTGTTTGGTAATTGTCATGACCGTAGGCTAAATTTTTTGATTTCTTGGATGTGCCTTCTGAAAAGTTCTGATTTATTTTCCCTTCTTCCATGCAGGTTCGGAATTGGCCATTCAATTTTGAGCCCCTGTCAAAGTCTACTGATGTTCTATAGCTTTCTTGGGGACGTTTGAGCTATAAATTAAAAGTTGATCTTCATTGACTACACCTAAAACCTAAACCACGTTTTTGGACATATTCTCAGTTCGTCGAGTAACCAGACCAGTTCATTTTTTCTTGACAAATTTAATAACATAGCATACAGTCACCCCAAACTAACACCACCACTACCACAAAAAAAAAAAAAAATAAATAAAATAATATTCTTTCGGGGCCCCGGGGCAGACAAAATATGGATGGGAACAAACACGCAAGTTTAATGGTACTCTTTCATAATTCAGGGAAATTTCAATTGGGAGAATAAATCTCCCCGGGCCACCCTCTTGCAATGAGGATCAGCCATTATTGAACATCGTTACGAGCTCCAATTTCACAAAAGTAAAAAAGTTGATCACGGGAAAGATTTATTCTAGGACGACCGCTAGCTGCCATTTTGAACAGAAATTAAAACAACGTCGACACATGGGCTACTGACTGTACATACAGAAATAGGCCTACAACACTGCCAAACAGCTGATAAACAATGAACAGCTGTTCCACCGCCTCGTGTTTTTACCACCACCTAAGTTTTTGATCGACTCGAATAATTGATCAACGCTTGAAAAACCCGCCTGCCAAATTTAATCGCCACTAACAAAACATCGCTGTATAAATTTCTTACCGCCTCTGATTTTTAACAACGCTTCCATTGTTTCATCGCCTCATATAAATTTGACCGCCTGTTTATTTTCCCACTAGTTTTTGCCCACTTGGCGTTCCATACTACCAAGGGTATTTTAAAAGGCATTGGTATAATCTCAAATACTGATGAACCACCTCAAGCACCTTCAGCCAGCAGTTTATCAAATGAAGTAATTACGCGAAATGGTCGTTGTCCAGCAAGATGCCATCAGAATTTAATGCCAAATTTAAAAGACGACTCAATTTCTAAGCTGTGAACGCGAGGACTGTTGTTCTGAGTGTCTTTTCTGTAACTTAATTTTGTATCTTTTGCTTTACATTTGCACTGGTAATCACGATTTACTGACTCTACAGTAGTCTACATGTACGTGACTGTCTGTGTCACTCAGTGCAGAGAGTTGAACTTTGAGCCGCAGCACAGGCCAGTAAAAAAGTAGCAAATGGAAAACAAGTATTTCGACTCAGTAGATGTTTTGAATGTAATCAAGTTTGCAGGTTTTGGCTGCATAGCCCTCCTACTACTAGCCGTCGTAGGCTATTTAACTGCTTTAAAATGGTTAGAATGAATTTTGTTCATATCATTATCAATGTGTATTTTAATGTAACGTTAGGCCTAACGTTAGGCTACTTAATCTTATTCATTCGGAGTTTTAAAGGTCTATGGATGCCTAGAGATTTTTACCCGACGAGAACGAGCATTAAATTATAAATTCAACAGTATTTAAATCTTGTAAATAGCACGTATGCCTATACTAGTTTTTCAATTACAGTATGACTGTTTAGTGATCCGCAGTGAGTGCATAAAATAGCCTAAAAGTAGTAAAACTTAAGTTTGTGATGTATGACTAGCCTAGGCGGGTTGCTGAAAAGCTTGATGTAATTCTTTATATTGCCTTCCTAAATTTCAGTTTCTGAAAATGATGAAAAGTCTATTTCTGCTAGATTTTGGTAACAGGTAAGGTTAACACAAGTTAAAAACGTTTGGTTAAAATTCCTTTCTGACATACTGTATGTGTGGCTAGCAAAAAACTTCCGCCCTGTCATACATCACAAGAGGAGCAAATATGTGGATATTTTGGTCTGAAAAGTCAAAATGCTCTCTAAAAATGGTCAACTTTTAACTGATTTTAATTTGTTGTGTGCTATTTTCATAATTTTTCATGGATTTTAAAGCAATTTAGCATAGGGTCCTAAGTTCCTGCTACACATTCATATACCTTTATGAGATAGCATTATGACAGGACAGTTAACATTAGTTATAACTTATAGTCACATTTACAACCCAATTACACATATGTTATCACTGGAACTGATTTTGCACCTATGCAGTTTAACACTGTTGACCCCTATACCATGCGGAAAAATCTTAGTATAGCGGTAAATTGCTATACAGTTTAATGAAGTAAGTTTACTATGTGTTTCTTAGATTGCTATTTTGCATTATTTTCTTTATTCTTGGACTAAAATTTAATTTTAACACAAAACTTAACAAGAATAATTACAACTTTTACAAGTACAATTATTTAAACCAAAATTAATAAAATCATCCAAAAATCTTAAAACTTTTCAGTTACGGAATAAAGTTGTATTACAAGAAACACATTTTGCAAAAATTGTACTGCTATTATATACTTTTGAAGTGTGGTCTGGGCCGAATTCGCCCCTAAGGTCCTAGGTTTTTCAACATTTTTTGCAGGGAATAGGACTGTTAGCAAATTTATCTTGCAATTTTTAAGAATTTCATGACCAGGGATGCAAGAGTTTTTAAATAAGAATCAAAATTCATTAAAATTTGAGGTTTTTCTATGGAGCCTTTAATGACCCTATGGTTGCCATTTCAAGTGTGGCCTGTATGCACTTTTCTACACACGATGCGTGTATCAAAGCACTTTACAATGGAGAAGTGCATGAAGACAGACATTTCAAATTGAGTAAAGTTCGTTAAGGATTTTTGTAGATCTGGCCTGTAGCTCTGTAGATAACGGTACTATCCCAAACAAGTGGAAAGAAGCAAAAATATGTAGCATTTTTTAAAAAGGTGATAAACACGAGCCAGCTAATTACAGACCAGTCTTTCTTATCTGCATGTGTAGTTAAATCCTTGAGCAAATAATCCACTCACATGTGATGAAATTCCTTGATGAGCATAATATCTTAACTGATCTCCAATATGGCTTTCGAGCAACAAGATCAACTGAAACACAACTTCTTTTAACAATAAATGATATTTTTAAACATATTGACCAAAACAGTGCCATCTCTATGGCTATACTTGACTTCTCAAAAGCGTTCGATAAAGTCCTACACCAACGTCTGTTATCCAAATTTTCCGCATATAACATGGATGGAAATCTACTGGCCTGGTTTGCATCCTTTCTCAGCAACCGCATTCAGCGTGTTGTCTGTGATGGCGAAATCTCAAATCCTAAACAAGTTCTATTTGGTGTACCACAAGGTACCGTTTTAGGTCCTTTACTCTTCCTTTTATATGTCAATGACATCCCTGATAATATAAAAAGCACGGTTAGACTGTTTGCTGATGATTGTCTTGTGTATAGAACAACTGATAAACCCTCTGGCCAACAAATCCTCCAAGATGATCTAAATAAACTTGAACAATGGCAAAATAAATGGCAAATGACTTTCAACCCCTCTAAATGCTATATCCTCACAATATCTCCTAGAAAATGCTATAAATCACCAGTTTATACCTTGTGCAACCAGCCGCTAAAACATGTCAACTCCCACTCGTACCTAGGTGTTGAAAATGATAATAAACTCAGATGGGATAAAAATATACACAACATCACCAACAAAGCAGACTCTGTACTTGGCCTATTAAGAAGTAACCTCTCAAACTGTCTCACTGACGTTAAAACCACTGCATATAAAGCTCTAGTCAGGCCAGTACTTGTGTACGCATCAGCAGTCTGGGACCCCATCACCAGTGCGATGTGGACAAACTTGAATCTATTCAAAGGAGAACAGCCAGGTTCTGTATGGCAGACTACTCTTATAAATCCAGTGTCACTAGCATGCTTCATAAATTAGATTGGCCCCTGCTAAAAACAAGAAGAAGGAACACCTGTCTAAAAATGCTATATAAAATCAATAACAGTCTTGTTGCCATTGATAATGATAATGATAATGATAATGATTTATTATTATTACTATTATTTATTATTATTATTATTATTATTATTATTATTATTATTATTATTATTATCATTATTATTAGTAATATTCATTATTAATATTTTTTTTTCATGCTTTAGCAGTTGGCGTTCATGTCCTCTAGAAGGATTTTTGCCGACTTAACCTATTCAGATTCAGATACTGTAATCAAAGTACTCGTACTTCAAATGTACAGTATTTCTTTGACTTTCTCTGTATTACTCTCTTACACTGATCAATATTATATCCACAATTATTGAACTCATTACAATATTGCTTTCTTTTTACTGTAAGATCTTGGACCACTCTTTTACAGAATATTGCTGGGCTTTTGGGTGGATTTCTAGTACAGTAAGAAAAGAACTATGAATTGGAAAAGGTTTCAGAATTTTGGTTGCCTAATATGTGAACCTACATGTATTACAGTTGTGAATTTCCAGTTTTGAAAATATATGAGATTTTTCTTTCACTTCTATATTGCTAGGATCAGAGCCTATTGTCAGTTGTAAGTTGAAAATTTGTGGAAGATGATTAACCCTTACTCTACTAGCAAATTTTTGAAAACGCGCTTGGGAGGCGGGGCCATAGATGGGGCTTCAAGAAGGGCAATAATATCGCCACCTGGTAGAGTAAGGCTTAAACACAGGCTGATTATTAAAGGGTCCTCTGTCTTCCGAGCAGCAGAGTCTGGCTCGTTCCACTTCTGCTCACCGGGACCATGCTGCATATATTTTTGAGTTGGCACACTTGCATTGGGCTGATTAACCCTATACTCTACCAGCACTTTTTTGAACCGTGCTTGGGAGGCGGGGTCAAAGATGGGGCACCCAAAACGGAGATAATATCGACGCGTGGTAGAGTAAGGGTTAATACTGTCTATGGATTTGGGGGCCTCTGAGGCTACAGTATATCAGAAAATAAAGATGCAAAAACATCAAATTCTGAAAATTGGAACCTAATTTGAGGTGACGTTTTTGCTAATTTCATGACTTTTATGGAATTTGAAGCATACAGTTTGTTACAGTTCTAGTTACTGCCTAAACCAGTGTTATATCTTCTGGTTTACATGTTGTGCAGCCCAGCAATTAGTTTCCCCACCACACAGTTGCATGTAATAACGTACCGTTGAAGTGGGTCATATAATACAGCACTTTCATCTTTTGTTTAATTTTGAATTATTTTTAACAGCCTGAGAAAGTGGAGAAATCGGACAACCTGGGCCAACTGCTGGTTTTGTCACAAAGATGTTGTGGTGCCTGCAGCGTTGAGAAATTCTTTCCAATGCCCGCAGTGTGAACAGTACAATGGATTTACAGAGGTACAGTACAGTAATGGATATGCCACACTTGAAATGCCAACCATATGGGTCATTAGTGTTAAGCTTCATAGGAAAAACCTCAAAATGTTGTTAATTTGTTATTTTTATTTAAAAACTCTCGCATTCTCTGTCATGAAACTCTTAAAAATTGCAAGATAATTCCTTAACAATCCATTCCTTGCAAAAAATATTCATGTTTCCTTATTTCAACTTGAATTATTTTGTTATTTTATTCAAATTATTTTTAACTTGAATTATTTTAACTTGAATTTATCCTAAAATCGGGAAAAATTTGAGGCACTTTTTGAGGTTTTAAAAAATGATATTCCAGTCGTTTTTTAATTAATAAATTCAAGTTAATTCAATTAAATTACATTTGATTCCGAAAATATCTTAAATTTGTGTTTCAAATATACCTCTCCATTAATATGTTGACTGTTATTTAGTCATTTGTTTATTAGTTATCACAATAAATTTGCTGAAGGCTGCAAACAAATGGCTGTTTAGTATGTCTAACATGGCTTTCAGAATAGTACTCAAGGTCAAGTAGATAAACTTTAATTGTATTATACCTTTGAAAGATACTGGATACACTCTTGCAGCTAGACAGGCAAGTACAGTCAAGGAAGGGTTGATGTACCTCTCAGTACAAAGCGCCCCACAATGGGGAAGAGCTACGTGTGCGACGTGTTGAGAGCAACGTGACTTCTATTCTATTCTCTCAAACTTGCACCTTGCACTTTACCACTTAAATTTTATTTTGTACCTTCATTTTCCGGGATTCTCTCTCTGTGGATGGGTATCTGCTTTCGGTGAGACCGTTTTTTTTTTCCCTTCTGTTGTGACCAGACTTTCACACCCTTATCGATACCTGTACAGTGGTTCTCCTTTAGTAGTTCACGATTTTTTTCTAGTTGCGTCGGGTCTCTTGGCCCTTGGTTTTTTTTCCATCATGACGAAAACTTCTGCCTTGACCCTTCCTTCCCTCCCCGTGACCCACCTGCTGCCAGCAATAAACCAGACAGTTTCAAAAGAGTTTCCCCTTTTCTCATAAACAAGGCATTCTATTGCCTTGTCGGTACCCTCCCCAAGGTCTCTATCCTCAGATCTGGATATCTCCTGGTGCACTGCACCAGGGATACTCAGGGTACCACCCTCCTCACCACCAAAATTCTAGCTAATACTGGTATCGATGTTATAGTCACCCCCCACCATTCCCTGAACTCCAGCAAAGGCGTCATGAGAACCAGAGACCTTACCTACTTGACCGATGAGGACCTACTTGAGGAACTTGCCAGCCAACACATTACTAAAGCCCGTCGTCTTGTCCTCAAGAGAGACAGTGCCGAAACACTTACCAATACCATCTTCCTGACTTTTGCCACACCAACTCTCCCCTCCCACATCACTGCAGGCTACCTGAGAATTCCAGTCTTCCCTTACATTCCGAACCCCCTCTGTTGTCATACATGTAAGTGTCAGAGGTATGGCCATGGGGAAAACTCCTGCCGCAGCCAAGCGCGCTGTGGCAACTGTGGAGCCCCAGACCCTGACAGCGCCTCCTGCACCAACACTGCACTCTACACCAATTGTGACGGTGCTCACTCAGCCAACCATCCCTCCTTCTCAACAGACTGCCCCACCTAGCTTCAGGAAAAGCAGAGAACCAAACTGAAAACCCTTAATCCCAGCATCACTAACCTGGAGGCCAGGAAGCAATTCCTTGCTTCCCTCCACACCAAACCTTCCTACTCGAGCGCAGTGTCCTCAAACACCAATCCTCAAACCCCAACACAACTAAAACTATCTCACATGCCCAAACCGACCTTACCTGGTTCTTCTTACCCAGTCCTAACCCCATCACCATTGCCAACAGCCCTACCACACCCATTACCCAAACCACCTCCGCCCTTCACTTCTCTCCACAACCTTCCTTCCTTTTTTAAGACCCCTGCTGTCCCCTACTCCAACACCTCCAATGCCATCAAACTCAAGCCAACCTGGCCAACAAACATCAAACCAACAAACTAACCAACAAACAACCAATCAACAAGCAGCCCACTATCTAAACCGACACATATGACACTGAAGAGAACATGGATTGTTCGATTATCGAACACACTGAATATACTTCTCGTCCAACTTTAAAAAACAACCGCTCCCAAAGAAACAGGGACAGATCAAAAAAAAAAAAAAAAGCCAACTCAGACCCAACAGATCTTCCTCCAGATAATCCCCTGCCTCCTTATGGCATGCAAAACAAACAATTACATTAACACGCACAACATTATACAATGGAACAGCAGGAGCCTTAAGGCCAATTCAGAAGAAATTGACCTACTGGCCACCACCTTCAACCCAGTCATCTTCTGCCTACAAGAAGCCTTCTTGAAAACCACTGAAAATTATTACCTCAACAACTTTGCTTGCTACCATAAACATCAAGTGGACACCAACAGGGCCTATGGGGGTGTCTCCATTCTCGTTAGACATGATATCCCACACAGCCATGTTCATGTGAACACCGTCCTTTAGGTCATCTGTATGTCTATCTCCCTCCACAAAGCCTTCACCCTTTGCAATATCTATCTCCCCCCCCTTCCACAATGCCAACGTACAGCCTTAACAACCTCATCTCTCAGCTCCCCTTCCCCTTCATCCTTCTTGGTGACTTTAATGCCCACAACCCCCTGTGAGGCTCCAATACCACTATCCCCAGAGGCAAGCTCGTTGAAAACACTCTTCGACAGTACAGCCTGTCCTTGCTCAACACTAACTCCCCGACATAACTCTACCCTGCCACAGGCTCCCTCACCTGTATTGACCTGTCTATCTATTTCCCCAACCTCCTCCTTGATTTTAGTTGGAAGGTCACTGCTGATCTCTTTGGTAGTGACCATTACCTTCTTCTTATTCACTCCAACCTTCAACCCTCACAGACCACACCCCCAATTGGAGCCTCAAGAAGGCCATCTGGTCCCTTTTCGAAACCCTTTGCGACTCACACCTCTACCCCCATCTCCTCGAGGGTGAGGATCCCATGTCAAACTTCAGTCCTTATCAACATCGCCACCTGCTCCATTCCCAAAACCCCCTAACCACCCCCAACCCCTGGTTCACTGATGACTGCAAAACCCCCATCAAGAACAGAAAAAGAGCCCTCAGGAACTTCGAAACTAACCTGACCAGCCACAACCTCAACCTCTTTTGCCTCAGCCGTGCCAAAGCCAGGCACACTATCAAGGACAGTAAAACCAACACTTGGAACAACTTCATCTCTTCTCTCATACCAACACCCCCACTAAGAAAATTTGGAGAATGGTAAACAACTTTCACAGCAGCAGAGGTTACATTATAATTTTTTGTCAAGCATATTTGGTTACGACAAGCCCTTGATTTTCAGTGTATTTTGTAAATTTGCCATCGTATGTACAGGGTCATGCGTGTAGCGAAGCTTGCAAGTATTGTTAACACACACACACTTGTGTAGGCCTGCCTCACTAAAGTGAATGAAAATTACACTTAAAATACCAAAAACAAAAAAAATGGACTATTATTCAATTCAATTCAATTCAATTTATTTTTCCATCTTCTCATAATATTTACATAACAACAAAACGGTGAAGACAATACAATGCAACGAAAATAAGTAATAAATTATATAAAAAATATAATGAAAATTACAGAGAGAAAATGGTGGAAGGGCTTGGAAGCCGTAGCTTGTACAAGAAGCCCACCAGAATAAATATAACATGTATAAAGGATATAGCATGATAATAAACCCCCTTCTCTGAAGGTCCGTACACCCTCCTACCCCTCCCTCCCCCACCCCTTTTATTAGGAAAAAAAGAAAATCCGTTGTGATGTGGGAAATACTAGTCAGAGAAAATGTAGGAAGATCTATAAATGTTGATAATTGGATAATAGATTATTTTTTAACTTAAATGAAAATGAATTAAGAGACTGAGTATTTCTTAATGTATGACTTAAGCTATTCCAGAAATTAACACCATAACATACGATAGAACGTTTAAAGGCATCAGTATTTATGGGCAATAAAAATAAATTTCCAGAGGATCTGGTGTAGTAGTTATGTATATCATAATTGAAATTAAAGTAATCATTAAAATTGGCTGGTAATTTATTATTAATAGTTTTGAAGATGAAAACAGCACATTGGTACCTATGTAAATCAAAAATATCAAGTAAGTTCAATGAGCTAAATAGTGGTGGGGTATGTGCTAGGAAATCAGACTGTGTAATAATACGGACAGCCTTCTTTTGTAGTAATAACAATTGCTTTAGGTAGGTAGGATATGCATTACCCCAAACAATATTACAATAATTAAGATGAGGTAGTATGAGAGTATTATACAAGTTCTTGAGAATATACATCGGAACAAAGTCTTTAATTTTATAAAGGACTCCAACGGTTTTTGAGATAGTAGTTTTAATCTTAGAGATTTGAGAAGACCATTTAAGAGCAGGGTCAATGAATAAACCTAAAAAATTTATAACCTCAACACGCTTTAACTGTGAGTTGCCAATAAATATATCAATGTTCTTGATACTTTTGTGGTTTGGGTGAAAGATCATAAAGTGGGTTTTGCTGATATTTAAAGATAATTTATTTACTTGACACCAGGTAGAGACTTTGGCTAATTCAGAATTGATAGTAAATGCAGCATGCTGTATATCTTTGTGCCTATAAAGTATACTGGTGTCATCTGCAAAAAGTGTAAAATACAAGGAGTTTGAACAATTTATAATATCTTTTATATACAAGGAGAAAAGCAGTGGACCTAAAATTGACCCTTGTGGTACTCACATGTAATATTACTGAAATTAGAATAATGATTATCAATATGTACCAATTGACGTCTGTCAGATAGATAATTAACAAACCAATTAAATGCAACCCCTCTTATGCCATAATGATACAGTTTGCTGAAGAGAATTCCATGGTTAACAGTATCAAAGGCTTTAGATAAATCTAAAAATACACCCAACGAATATTCCTTATTGTTAAACCCATTAATAATATAGTGTGATACATCTAAAGCTGCCATTGCTGTGGAACGTCCCTTACGAAAACCATATTGCCTATCAGTAATTATGTTGTTCTTGTCTAAAAAACTTACAGTACGGTTATATATTATACGTTCTAAAAGTTTAGATAAAGATGAAAGAACTGAGATAGGTCTGTAATTGTTAATTGATAGCTTATCACCACTTTTGAAAATTGGAGTAACTTTAGCATCTTTAGTACGAGTTGGAACAACACCAGTAGATATTGATAAATTAAAGATATATGTAAGAGGAGCAGCTATAATAAACGATTAACTTGGAGAAACTGAACAGAAATATTATCAAGACCACAAGTACCTTTTTTTAATTTCATTATTAAATCAATGATTTCAGAGGAGTTGGTTGGTGAGAGAAATAGAGATGATGGGGTACTGTCAGTTAGAAAATCAGTAAATTTTGAGTGACAAGTTGGAATAGAACTTGCAAGGTTGTTGCCTATATTAGTAAAAAAGTCATTAAATTTCTCAGCCATATCAAATTGATTTGTAATTAACAAATCATTATCTTTAATCTTATCAATTGGAGTATTGATTGAAGCACGACCAAGAATTTTATTAATCGTAGCCCATGTTTTCTTTAAGTTATTTTTATTGTCATTAAAACAATTTTCATAATACATCTTCTTGGCTAATCTGATGATTTTAGTCAGTTTATTTTTGTAAAGAGTATATTTACTTTTATTGGTACTGGAAGGATGAAGAAGGTACTTTTATATAATTTATTCTTTTTTGAAATGGAAGTTAAAATACTAGATGTTATCCAAGGTGAGCGATCGTACTGGATTTCCTTTTAAACTGCTTAACCACACAGTGCTTAGAAATTATATTGTTAACATTATCAACAAAAAGTTATATGCAATATCAACATCTCTGAGATTGTATAATGGGTTCCAATCAAAAGAAGAAAGTTCTAAAGTTACGTTACGTAGAGAATTTTCACTGAATCTCTTGTAGTAAAAAAGTTATTGGAACATGGTAATGAATGTGTGTTAAAATCCCTACAACAATAAACTGGCAAGTGATCACTTATGTCTGATAATAGAATCCCTGACTTTAAATTAAGAAAAGTATCATAGCAAAAAATGTTGTCAATGAGTGACGCTGAATGTGGAGTAATTCTAGTTGGTTTTGTAATAAGTGGAAAATAAGAATGGGAATACATTAGATCTAAGAAACTGGATACATTAGATTCATGCTCACTTTTCAACAAGTCAATATTAAAATCACCACAGATATAACAAGTCTTGCTGACAACACTTAGATTATTCATTAGTCTTGACAGTTCATCATTGAAATTGGATATTGTAATGTCAGGTGGCTTATAAATAACTCCTAAACAAAGGGATTTGTCGTTGAATATTACATCAATAAATAATGATTCAAATAAGAAAGGGCTGGACATCAGATCATTTCTAATAGTAAAAGATACTGAATTATGGACATAAAAACCAACACCACCACCCGTTTAGTATCCCTGTCCCTATGTGTAAAAGTATAATCTGGGATTTTAATTAAATCAAGATTAGTATCGAATGCAACCAGGTTTGGTTATAGCTATAACTGTAAATTTACATGATGACAATGCTAAGAAATTGCGAATAGTATCATAATTTCGCATTAAGCTACGGGCATTAAGGTGAATAATAGAAAAGGTGCTATGTGAAAAATTATGTAGATTATGTAAATTACTTACATCAGAATATAAAGAGGAATCAAAATTAAACGAATAATTATCAACCTGATCATCATCTTCATTATCTTCATTGGAGTTCAAGTCATACTCAGAAAATATATGGTTAAGAAGAGTGGAATTTCTCAAAGTTGAAGAAATATTATTCGAAATGTTTAAGTCCAAAGTGTTACTTGGATTCATTAGGTCCTAGTGTCCTCAAAATATAGAAAAAAACACAGATTACTTCATGAATTACAAATTATTCAAGTCATTCAATCCATTTATTCGTTTCTTCAGCTCAACTCCATCTGCAGATCTTGTTAGGGCAAAAATCCGTCCATCTATGGTCCAGGCTGATTATCATACAAAATATTAAGAAAAACTTCATACCCAATACTTGTATATAATGTTGATTGTTGAATCATGAAATTTGGGTTAACAATCCAAAATAAAATAGAAAAATACTTTTGTTTATCGTATCCAAACTTTCATGAGGTTTTAGTGAACTTTGACCATTTGTCAACGATAATATACTATTCAGGCAAACACGCCTACTTCTTTACAGTATAGTAACTTGACTTGCAAATTGTGATCACTTCACATATACAGACCTGCCAAGTAGTACGATTTTGCTGTATTTAATACGGGAAAATGTTGAGAATATGATTGTACGTTTTTTGGCACCATAATACAATTTTTTTTTTTTTTTACTCATAATTTTTATGCTCGGTTGGCGTTCATGTCCTCTTGCAGGATTGATTTTGCCGACTTAACCGATTCAGATTCGTGCAATAAGAGAAACTGAAAGTACAGTGGTAATTTTTTTTCAGCCACAGTAAACCTTTGTTTTGTACATTTTGTTTGAAGAGTACAGTTTTTTTTATCAAAAATACAACTTTGTAGTTCCAGAATACAGTTTCGTGATCCTAAAGGTTGGCAGGTCTGCAGATACATGATCAACACAACACAGGAGGAAAGTAGAATCCTAGCTGACAATCGTTGACAATTGACAGCCTGCATTCAAAACAACATCAAAACTTTCACGTACACTGTACAGTGTACAGTACGTACATTATGTATAGGGCCTAGACGCGGCCTATGTACTATCCTATATGTGTTTATGTACAGTACTTGTACGGGCATTTTGAATCATTCGGCTGTTAGTCTGGTAGTTTTATCATTTTCCTTTTATTTATGAGCAATTTAAAATTATTTTTATGTGACATAAAACTTTCAATCGCATCAGAGAGGTAAGATGTTCATGATTTTCATATTTAAGTTAATGAAAAACTGGTGTAAAATTTAACATGCTGTATCAAAATCTTATAACGCAGGTACAACCTGTCATAAGAAATTTCAGCCATAGCATAATATACGACAAATTTGTTGTTAACGCGAACTCTGCATGGCAGGATAGGAAAATCTCCCATCTCTTCTGGAATGGTAACCATACCGCGAAAAAGGACATCGTTAAGCACCTCGCCGCCTCTTTCAGCAACATCTCGTCCTCGGCCAACTACCCCAATGCTTTCAAAACCTCAAAATCTCACGGCGAAGCCCAGAGTATCACCTTTCCCTCCAACAACATCGAGAGCTACTAACCCCTCTCACCTTTTCTGGATTAAGCCAAGCCATTCACGACGCTGACTGCACCTCCAATTGGGGCCCAGATAAGATCCCCTACCAGTTCCTGAAACACCTCCCCAACAAGGCCACCACTAACCTACTTACCAGCCTAAACCACATTTGGTCCTCACACTGCTTTCCCCCTATCTGGAGGACAGCTATCATCACCCCCGTCCCCAAACCGGGAAAGGACAGTATCAACCCCTCCAGCTACCACCCCATGGGCCTCACCTGCTGTCTCTGTAAACTTATGGAAAGGATCATTAAGACTACACTGGTTCCTTGAGACCAACAGAAGCCTCTCCTCTCACCAAAGCGGCTTCTGGAAATATCGCAATACCTTGGACCAGTAAATTACATTCCACATCGTTATCCGGGAATCTTTTGCAAAAAAGGAACACCTCATTGCCATCTTTTTCAACCTCGAGAAAGCTGTCGACACTACTTGGAAATACGGCATTATCTGCAAACTTCACCCCATCGGCCTCAGAGGCCACCTCCCCATCTTTATTCAAAACTTCCTCTCACCCAGGCAGTTTCAAGTTTGTATTGGCCACACCCTCTCCAACCCCTACCCCCAAGTTGAGGGCATCCCCGAAGGCAGCATCCTCTCCCCCATCCTTTTCAACCTGAGCATTAATGACATCGCTAACATCTTTAGCCCCAACATCAAATGTGCCCTCTGCATGGACAACTTCACCATCTTTTACTCCTCCCCTAGCTTTCCCTTGTCGAAAATAGGCTCCAAGTCAGCCTCAACCGGCTGCAAGACTGGTGCAACAATAACGGTTTTAAACTCTCCAAAGACAAGACAGTCTGCATGCACTTCTGCCATTTTAACAACCTCCACCCCAACCCAAACCTTGTGCACAATGGCAATTGCATCCCTACAGTTGACCACACTAAGTTCCTAGGTTTACTCTACACCCCAAGCTCTCCTACAAGCAACACATCATCAACCTGAAACAGAAATGCAACGGCTCCCTCAGGCTTCTCCGCCTTCTCTCCGACACCACTTGGGGTGCAAACCGCCATGCTCTCTTCAAAATCTTCAAGTTCACCATTCGTGCCAAGCGCTACTATGGCAATATTGTCTACTGTGCCGCTCACAGCTTTTACCTCAACCACATCAACACCATCCAAAATAAAGCCCTCAGGCTTTGTCTAGGTGCCTACAGGACCTCCCCATCACCAGCTTCATGTTGAAGCCAACGAACCTCTCTTTCTGCTAAGGTGTAGAAAGCTTAGTCTCTCCTATGCTTTTAGAGCCCTCACCTACACCCAGAACCCTGTTTACAACCTCATTAGGTACCCCAATTGTACCCCAATTCATACATATTTTAACACTTACATGTCTGTTTTGATTCCATGATGTGTACCTCCACTTTCCGTTTAGTATGCACTGCAACCGCCGATTTTGGCCAAAAATCGATGGTTGCACATCACACGCCTCGCCAGAGCAAAGGCAACCTAATATGATATCATTAGTTGCTTGTCCTGGCACAGCTACGATCTAATTACATTGCCAACACCGCACGAGTGTAATATGATGCCCCTATCTGATGCATGTTGGGCATATTATTAGTGCCCCTATGATAGCATACTGAAAGGAAAGAGCTTGCACACTTAATGCATACTTGGTGTATTTATGTTGTTAACTAGTGTATACCATTAATATACATGGTGGGTAGTGCTAAATATGGTTTTGATGAAAAGAGCTTGTTCAAAAACACAATAAATCAAGGACAACATTGTATGTAGGATATAATGTTGTACACAGATACAGTAGCTCATTGTCTGTTTGTGTTCCCTATTGTTTTTTAGTGTGATGTCATGCATGCCTCAATGTGAAAATGCTATAAAACAACTTGTAAACACATCACACACATGTCATATGTGGTACACTGTAGATGAGTTATGGTCCGTACACGTATAAGTGACCTATTGGTTTGGTATAGTGATGTCATGCAGGTGGGGCTTTATGTCAAATTCTTAAGGCAGTAATAAATGTGCAACCATATGCATGTTATGCGTCATACAAGTGTTGTCAACAGATTCTATTTTATTGATATGTATGGTGGGTATGGCTTACAAATATGTGTTTTTTAGCATATTTCATGATATGCAATGCCACATTAGAAATGGTAATTGCTTAAAACCAGGAACATCTCAACCGGTCCTCAAATGGAGCAGGGCCAGTCAGAGTAAAAGTTATATATTTCTTTGTATCCCAAACCTCAAAACTGTATACAGTTTCACCTTATCTATGCTGCTTCAAGGTAACAACTACTCCCACTGGTGTTACATTGTATTTTTAGTGACACACATCTGAATACAATGGCAATCCTTTGTAATATAAGTAGTAACTGTAATCAATGCTGGCATTGTTTGTCTTTGCTGCTGGGAAAGGTGAAATGAACTATGAGCATAGAACTATTTATACCTCAATGTTATGATGCAAAGTTAATCTTGTGAAATGATGTTGCTAATTTGTTGCTTCAAAATAGCAGGCCAAATTTTTAAGCAGTGCCTTTAATACATTCGTGCCAAGCTTGACTATGGCAATATTGTTTACTGTGTCGCTCACAACTCATACCTCAACCACATTAACACCATCCAAAATGAAGCCCTCAGGCTCTGTCTAGGAGCCTACAGGACCTCCCCAATCACTTGCCTTCATGTTGAAGCCAACGAACCCCCCTTTCTACTTAGATGTAAAAAGCTTAGCCTCTCCTATGCTTTTAGAGTCCTCACCAACACCCAGAACCCTGTTTACAACCTCATTAGGTATCCCAATTTCTCCTCCCTCTTTGATAGGACTAAAACCCTATCGCCTCCCTTCAGCTTACGCATTAAATCAGACCTCTTTCAACTTGGCATCAACCCCGCCACTCTCGGCACCCACTCCTGGCCCACTTTTCCTCCTTGGGCCACCCCCCTCCCTTCTGTCCACCTAGACCTTTAACAAAACTCAAACTCACCCTAACCTCTTCATCAATCTCCACAACCAAATCAAAGACCAACTCTCAAATTACACCTCCATCTATACTGATGGCTCCAAGGAAGGCAACAAGACAGCTGCTGCTGCCATCATCCAAGACATCACCCTCAGTAGCAGACGTCCTGACTACTCATCCATCTTTTCAGCCGAGGCTAAGGCCATTCTCCTCGCCCTCAACTTTATTGAGTACTCTCCTCTTAGTCACTTTGCCATTTTCTCTGACTCAAAGGCTGTTCTTACTTCATTACTCAATCTTAAATGGGATAACCTCACCTGCCACCTCCTCCCCGGAAACTCTTTCTCCCACCATCTGCAGGAAAAGTGTTCTTTTCTTCTGGATACCCAGCCATGTTGGCATCCCTGGCAATGACAGGGCTGATACAGCCGCTAAGCTTGCCCTTAACCTCCTCCCTTCCCCTTTTCCCAAAACCCTCTCTGACATCAAACCACTTATCGCTTATCTTGTTGGTGACCGCTGGCAAACCTTATGGAACTTCCAAATTGATAACAAACTCCATGTCATCCAGCCCACAATCCCGATCAAATCCACCATCAACAACCTTCTCGGGATCGACAACGCTCATATTACCCGCCTTAGAATTGGTCACACCCACCTCACTCACTCCCACCTCCTTATTGGTTCCCCCCCAACCCTCTGTAACAATTGCCACTGCATCCTCACAATCCAACACGTTCTCCTTGCTTGCCCCCTGTACAACCTTCCCAGAGCTTCCTCGCTCCCCACAACTCAATTGCTGAGTTCTTCCAGAAAATCCTCCAGATAAAATAATCTCCTTCCTTCAGCATGCATCCTCTACAACCATATTTAATTCTCCTCTTCCACCCCTCTCTACTTTGTTTTTGTTTTACCCATGCACCTCCTCTCTCGATCACAGCTTTCTGGCTTTTGTTCTTGAATTTCTCTCATTCTCCCCCTGGTCTCTTTCCTTACTACCTCTAAAATGATCTGACCTCTCAGGCACAATTTGACCTTCGTTGTCGTGGTGCCGTTAAGACCTCATCAAACAAACAAACAAACTTTACTAATGCAGTTAGTATAAAACTTGAAAAACAACCAACAATAAAGGAATGCATCAGAACCACTAAACATTTTGGTTTTCTGGTTCTCAAAAATCCTGAACATAAAAAAGTTACATTTTATGAAAGAACTATTGAAGCTCTTTCAAATGATACCATAAAGTTTTTGAAAAGTTGAGTAGACCGGTTGAGCACTGAAATGTTTAAATAGTCTTTTATATAGACTCACTTGCTTGACCCCTAATCTAATCCTTTTGTAAAAAGTTAAGTTCATGCTTGGGCCATGATGACCCATCAGGCCAGTGACTATTCGGGGTTTAGGCAGATGAAAGCACATGGTTCCTTCGTGGACAGTACACAGTACAGTACTTCACAGGTTATTTTCCTAACAGGGATACTGAGTGGACTGGAGCACGGGACGAGAGTCAAACCATTAGGCTTACCTTTCGCATGTAAGTGTAGACCTCCATGACAGTGCGATATAGTTTCAGCTTTCCAATTTAGTGTCCCAGATTCGAATCCTGGTGGGTCTCCAACCAGTGCTCCATGACCAATTAATAAAACGGCCGTGGGGCTTCTTGATGTAAATACTCTAATGGAGGTCTATTGGGACGTTATAAACTTCTGTAAACCAACCAAACGCATTAAGTGTGC
>JAIGNY010003557.1:0-7500 GCA_020152595.1 Chiridota heheva
TTTCCTGTTTAATCATTTCCTGTTTAATCATTTCAGACATGTGTTTACAAATAGGGCCAGGCTATTGTCAAAATTACAACCGACAAAAGATACACTATTGCATAACCAAAGTGATTTAAAAATCAAGATACAATAGTGTTGTTTTCCTATAATTTATGTGATAATTAAGGGTGACCTGTTAGATCAAAACAAATAATGTTTTCTTGGGTTATCTTAAAGGTGTTTAAGAAAATCAAAACTTCATTCTCTCGTAGTCGTTCACTGAAAGCTGTTTATAAACATTTTCTCTTGAAATATCTTTGGATTTGTTATTTTGTTTGCAAACGTACAAATATCAACTTATTTTAAATTTTCTTCTGGATTTTTATTTTTGCGTTGGTCATCTTGGCGAACGTTAGGGGGGGTGAAAGTTCTGGAAATAGTAAGGGACCTGAAGATCTGATTCTTCCTGTCGGAAGAATAGCTGAAATATGGCAATATTTTGGTTTTGAAAAGGGTAAAAATGGACTACCTAAAAACACTGATCACGCCGTCAGTAAACAATGCAGAATTGTTTGCAAGACCAAAGGTAGTAATACCAGTAACTTATTATCGCATTTACAGACTCACCATCCCTTTGATTTTGCTAAACTGAAGGTGGAGGGCTCAAAAACAAAAAAAAATTCAGATGAGCCAACGACAGACAAGCAAAACGCAAAAATTGTTCTTTGGAAAGACAACCCTTGACCAGTACGAACCCTACAAAAAGACAGTACAAAATGGGAAAACCCTGACAAATGCCATAGCATATGGTATAGGCAAAGATGCAATGCCACTTTACAGCGTTGAAAAGCCTGGTTTTGTGAAGATGATAAAGGATTAGATTCTGGTTACCGGCTCCCTGGACGCAAATATTTCACGAAAGTCGCCCTCCTAGAACTTTACAATCAAACAAAGGAACATATGAGGAAGCTTGTTGCCGTAGACTTTATGTCTTGCACCACGGAATAATGGTCCAGCCGTACCATGGACCCTTACTTAAGCTTGACTGTGCATTCCGAATGGGAACTAAAAAGCCACTGTCTGAATACCTGTTTCATGCCAAAGGACCACAATGCAGAAAATATATGTGCAGCTTTCGATTCAATGCTTAGTGAGTGGAACTTGACCAAAAACAAATATGCCTGCATCACGACAGATAACACGTCAAACTTGATCAGAGCCTTTGAGACTGATCTGAAGGTCCCCCATTCGTCTTGTTTCGGACACAATCTGAATCTCGAGGTGGAAAAGTCAATCGATGACGCAGACCACAAATACTCGCGTGCAATAAAAGTGTACAAGAATGTAGTAAATTCTTTTGCCCACAGCTGGAAGAAACAAAGAGAACTGGAGGCAATTCAAAATCTAAAAGGTGAAAAACCTCATGCTTTGAAAACAGTAAATTATGTTTTCAAATGTTTGTCCAATTTTGTTTTGAATGTTTTATTAATCATTTCTTTTAACAAGTTAACTTTCGCCGAATAAGATTTTTTTCATTGCCATTGTGCACTTGGTCCCTTAATTTTCTGGCCATCTGAATTATTGTCAGATTGTAGTTGTATTCACTATTTTATTTCCACAAACTGACAAATTTGTTATCCCTTTTTTTAACTGAAAGATTGAACAGACAACCCAATGCCATCTGCTTACATACATTATAAATCGGTTTGCGATGGCAATTATAGTCGATCGTAATATTACAAGAAACTGACCTTTTCTTTCCATAACTATCTGTAAGTTTGACTACAGTGTATAAAGGGCATGCTCAAAAATCGGACCAAACACTTTGTAAATGAAATTTTTGGACGAAACAAGAGTTTTGCCATGACAACAGCACTGATGCATATTTAACAGCTCTACGTTGCTATCCCTGCTATTCCAATTATCCAATCAGATGCGATATTTATCACATCCATAATGATTCTCACAAAGTTGGCAGCTTTGCGGAAATTATGCTAGTTCCCTGGGACTGCGATAGCCAATCAAAAGTGGACCTAAACATATCCCATAATGATTCACACAGAGATCGGATATGGAATCCCAAAAGGGCAATTTTAACACGTACTACTACTGTTTTGATACGTACTACTGTTTTGATACGTACTACTACTGATTTGATACGTACTACTACTGTTTTGACACGTACTACTACTGTTTTGACACGTACTACTACTGTTTTGACACGTACTACTACTGTTTTGACACGTACTACTACTGTTTTGACACGTACTACTACTAAACTCACTTCTACTGTTTTGACACGTACTACTACTAAACTCACTTCTACTGTTCTGACACGTACTACTACTGTTTTGACACGTACTACTACTGTTTTGACACGTACTACTACTGTTTTGACACGTACTACTACTAAACTCACTTCTACTGTTTTGACACGTACTACTACTAAACTCACTTCTACTGTTCTGACATTACTACTACTGTTTTGATACGTACTACTACTAAAGTCACTTCTACTGTTCTGACACGTACTACTACTGTTTTGATACGTACTACTACTAAACTCACTTCTACTGTTCTGACACGTACTACTACTGTTTTGACACGTACTACTACTAAACTCACTTCTACTGATTTCATGATCGAGTGAATACAGTTACGCAACGTACGAACGCACTAGGCCTACCACTAACGTTACTTGCAAAGTATCCTTAGTTCTGGAAGACACTCATAGAGCCCCGCCACACGAATGGAAGAATTGCAGACGAAATGAATGTATCTCTTCGCACTGTGAAGAATTGTAGGCGAGATTTGAATCTTAACTGGTAATCGAACTCTTCACGTTAGGCTATTCAGTATTTGTACTGGAGTCCTGTACCCCAAGGCCTAACGTTATGCCTAAGCTTTAGACATTAACGTTAGACAAGTTGTTACGTTAGACATTACGTTAGGCTGTTCGGCGTTAGACATTACGTTAGGCTGTTCGGCATTTGTACTGGAGTCCTATACCCCATGGCCTAACGTTATGCCTAACGTTCATACATTAATGTTAGACAAGTTGTAACGTTATACATTACGTTAGGCTCTTCAGCATTTGTACTGGAGTCCTATACTAGGCTACCCCATGGCCTAACGTTATGCTAACGTTCAGACATTAACGTTAGACAAGTTGTAACGTTAGACATTCTGGAGGTCGGACAGAAAAAACTATATTTTATCATTTTTCAAAAAATACTAAATAATTTATTTTTTCTTCATTGTGTAGGCCTATCATGATTAGATAATAGTTTCCAACATATATGAGTAGGCCTAGGCGTACCATTAATTTTCGCTGACTGGCTAAGGCGACACCAGTATTCATAAAAAATATCCCATTGATTGTATTAGAATGATTAAAGTCCTCCAACTTAGCAAAACTGTACTGAGCCAATTCACGGTTACGCTCTCTAACCTCGAAATGATGATCTAGCCTAGCGTACAGTCAAATATCCCATTGACTATTAAATGATAAAGTTTCCCTTTAACTTAGCAAAATTACTGAGCCCCTATACGGTTACTTAGCCCCTACACGGTTACTTAGCCCCTACACGGTTACTTAGCCCCTACACGGTTACTTAGCCCCTACACGGTTACTTAGCCCCTACACGCTTACTTAGCCCCTACACGCTTACTTAGCCCCTACACGCTTTAGCCCTACACGCTTACTTAGCCCTACTGCGGTTACTTAGCCCCTACACGGTTACTTAGCCCCTACACGGTTACTTAGCCTCTACACGGTTACTTAGCCCTACCACGGTTACTTAGCCCCTACACGGTTACTTAGCCCCTACATGGTTACGTCTCTCAGACCTCGTGAATAGCCAAAATCTAGCCTAACGTTGTTTACGGTAAATTAGAAAAAGGATTTTTCGTAGTTTCAACCTAAATTGGACATAGACCCTCGAGCTAGACTAGGCCCTGTAACTTAATATTAGGCCTAACGTTGGCCAACCTTAAGTAAAAACTTCCAAAATAAAATGGTAAAATCCTAGTATAGCGGTACAACTTCGAAATATGTGTTTCTTGTAATACAACTTTATTCTGTTATTAAAATAACTGAAAATGTTGAGATTTTTGATGATTTTATCAATTTGTTTTATAATTGTAACTGAAATTACTCTTGTTGAATTTTTGTGTTAGAATTGAAATTTTAGTCGAAGGATAACAAATGATAATGAAAAATAAGAATTTAAGCTCATAGTGAACCTACTTCAGTAAACTCTATATTGCAATTTACCGCTACACTAGGATTTTTGCAATGAAATATTCTAAATAAAATAAATCAATTCTAATGTTAATTCTTTCATAGTCCAGGCCTAACTTACACTTACCTACCACTGACTTAGTAGTAACAGTTAGAGAATAGTAGGCTTACTAATTCTATCTTGGTAGTTTATTGAAAAATTCTCATGTAGGCTAACGTTAGGTCAAATTTTGTTACGCCTACTAGGCCTACTAATAAGTTAGTAGGCCCTAGGCCTAGTTATGAATCATTTACCATTGTTGGCTGTAGTTTCTTTCACTTTTAAGTTTACCTGTTTCTGTATGCTGACAATGACATTGTAGGATTGCTGGTTTTAATGATCTGCGTCATCATGAAGGTAATGGTTTTTAAATGCAGACTATTGGAGATGAAAGGCAAATTTTGTTGTCTTAACCTTAATCAACTTTACACAGCTTCTCTGAGAATATTCTTCACTAAAATATTAAAATCTTATATCACTTCGTTAGGTTCACAACAATTTTATTTTTTATAAAAAAAACAATCCCGTTTGAAACTTAGGCCTACTTGGGAATAGTAAAATATATCTATTTTCTTTAAATCTTCTGCATGCGATGTAAACAGCTATTCAGCAGTAATACTTTTAGAGCAGAACTAAATTTTGTTGGAGGTTTGAGGGCACTTAGAATATGATTAAAGGAATAATTATTGCAAGAAGTAGTGTCTCTGTATCTTATTGTATTGTCAGGGGAACTATTGTAAGCATGAAAGGAAGGCAAAATAGTTCTTAAAAGTATGTTTTAGTGAACAAAATATCGGGTTGTTAATGAAAAGGGGGCAGGCTGGAGGTAATAAGGAGCACCCTCTGGAAAAAAATAGGGCGTGTGGTAAATTAATGTATTGAAATTTAAGCATAGATGCTTAATTTCATCAGTATCCATTACCTCTATACTTTTTTGTAGGATGTTGTCTTTAATCATCTTTTTCATCTGTGTCTAACTGCCCCCTTTAATATATTGTTAAACATCTGAACTGACAATTTTACTTCAGGATGTTTATTGCTTGTTTTGTTAGCTCTATAATTCAAACATCACGGTTAATTAAAAGAAATACAAATGAGTAAACTATGGACTTAACTTAAGTTAAAAAAAAAAAAAATGTCCATACAACCTTTAAAATGTAATTGTTGAAATGATAAATATGCTTGAATAATGTAAAATGCTTAAAATTGATATATTTTTGTGCCTTTATCTTCATTTTTCTCATATAAAGATGCTAAAATGGTGCTTCAGATACCCACAGAACATCCTCAGTGGGGAGTGAGGATGACTTTTGGCTGCCTTAGAAGCAAGGCGGTATTGTGCAAAGGGATCGTGTGGAAGGAAGCCTTAGAAGAGTTGACCCCATTGGTAGTCAAAGTCGTATGAATGGAGTTCTTTTGAAGAGAGATTATTATGTTGCTGCCCCAAATGATCTTTGCACTTACACAGTAATCACAAGTTGATAAGGTAACATTTATTTGTGTTTATAATGAATCAATTTAAAATATAATTATATGATGTATAACAAATAAAAACTACATAAGTAAAAGTGATTTGACATAAAAATTTATAGTCATTTTACTAAATAAAGTAAATGAATTATCTAAATGAAATTAATCGCATATTTATGTTATCATCGTTCACAAATGTAGGCTTCATTTAAGTTTTTGGCTTTCACTTAATCAGTTGGAATGAATCCAATATCATAATAATCCTTTGTTTGCAGAGAAGGTGGCCACAAGATTTCTCCATGCACAGTGATCTTCGGCAAGTGTGACTGTCTGTTCTGCTTGTATGTCTTCATTATACCCTAACAAACATTGAATGTAGTTAATATAAGAGGTGCTGGGATGTCTCGTTCTTCTTTTGCTATGGGTTGGAATGTAGATAGCATATCTTCAAGCAAGCTCCTCCTCTAGGAGAGATAAAGGATGGTCGAAAATAGCAGTTGGCGATTCCTTACAAAATACAAGTATTATTTTCTAAATGATTACCACAGCTAATCAGGCTTTGCATCAAATATAATTTCTCATAGTTTAATCCAGATAATTACTAGAAAAGACAAAGACAGAATTAAGAAATTTTTAAGATATCGTCAAAGATTTTTAACTTGGGACTATTTTACCCTTATTTGTATTCTCATCGACAGAGCCAAATCAGATTTTAGTGCAATAGCAAGAAAAATAAATTTAACTGAAAGTCATCCATTACATAATGTTATACAAAGCCTTCTTGCCAAAACCAATAGAAATGTTAGCAATCCAAACAAAGTGCCAACATTTAGAATACAACTGTACAAACATTCTTTTAACTATCAGGCTGCTCTTTATATACAAAATGGACACCTCACGGTCACCTCTTTAATTCTTTTTAATCCTTTAACTCATTTTACCAGGTTATGTCTTATATATATATATATATATATTATATTATATTTATTTTTGTATCTATAGATTTTTCATTTATATCATAACTATATGTTTTATGTAATTTTACTTTCTTTATTATATGTATGTTATTAAATGTTAATCCTTTTTACAAATGTACATATGTACTGAAGCAATAAATTAATAAATTAATAAAGTTATAAATCATAACTATTGATTACATTGTTCTTATCCAAATCCAAATTTGTGTATTAAGTTCTTATTTTGCCCTTTTTAGCTCAATGATGACTACATTGTTGAGGTTTTCAGTGAAATGATTTAGTGAGCTTCTGTCAGCCATTTTTGCAATGTATCTACCTAGTCAGGGCTTTTGTTCCAAATTTTTTGAAATTTGTCAGGATTGAAGATTATGAAAATTTCCTTGATGGTTTATTTTTATTTTCATTTAAAGCAATTATCATATATATATATATATATATATATATATATATATATATATATATATATATATATATATATATGTATATATATATATATATATATATATATATATATATATATATATATATATATATATATATATATATATATATATATATTATGTATATATATATATATATATATATATATATATATATATATATATGTATATATATATATATATATATATATATATATATATATATATATATATATATATATATATATATATATATATGTATATATATATATATATATATATATATATATATATATATATATATATATATATATATATATATATATATATATATATATATATATATATATATATATATATATATATATA